>CM076579.1:1498183888-1498448392 GCA_034641835.2 Pinus albicaulis | reverse complement strand
GATCAAAACACAGTTTAAAGGAAAATCAAAGTATGTTATCAACAGAAAGGCTTCCACCACCTCAATTGAGGCAAATTGATTCCTCAGCTACCATACTGCCACCTGCGCCTCAAAGAAATCAAAAGAAGGTCGAAGTTATTACCAGACCAGGAGATATTTTGCATCATTGCAGCTGAATAGTTATTTCAACCAAATGAACTTATTATAAACTGTCAGCAGAAGTTATTGCAAAGACAACAAGAAGCCTTGAAGTCAACAAATTCTTTCCAGCAAGCCTAAATAGTTAATGTAAACCAATTAATACAGGAGAAATATCAGAGTTTTCTCCGTTGAGCCCCTCAAAGGCCGAGAGACAGTAAAATGTATTAATTGAAACATTCTGTTTGCTCCATTCCCCACCTCCCTCATTCTTTACTATTAGCTCCCTTGAAGAAAAGATGATTGTCAAGTTCAATGGTGTGCAAATCAAATTTGCATCAGCTCCAAAGATAAACCCTGATGTGACAGTTGAAAGCAGAAATCTTAAATATACAGACATTGTTTGTACTTGGCTAAGAAGGCTATCATTGAATCATGACTTGCATTGGTGAAGTATTAAAGGCTGTATCATATTTTCCTTGTTTTCGTATGTTCATAATTTCTTACTACGATGAGTTGAAAGTCTTAGGCTAGAAAATGACTCTTGGAAGCACCTTAGACCTCTATTCATCCATGCTTGTTTATGTTTTCTCCCCAGTGAAAATCCTTTCAGGTCTTCAATCTCTCTTTTTTAGTCCTCTGCTTGCTGGCACAATAGCTCAGCAGTTGTTCCAGCCTGGTTGCAGTTCTGTGCCTCATGAAGGTAATATTGAAGTCCTGCTTCATTTTATTGTTTCATTCATCAGGGTGGGTGCCTGATCTTGCCTTTCTTTGCTTGGTGTTTTTAGGTGCTGATTTGTTGTGTGGTCTTTCTGTTGGTGTTCTCTTCATGGCTGGCTGCTGGGTGGATCTTTGTAACCAGTCCTCCCGTCAGTCACAGAAACAGGTGTTGGGTCTGGACTGTTTTAAAGGGTTGTCTTGAAGTCATTATTTGCTTAAAGAATGTTTGTAGAATTTATGGTTAGCCCTGTCTATCAAATATCTCTTTATTGTTTAAATTATGTTTTCAAGTTCCCTTTGTTGAGAATTCATTTTCTCTTTCCAAATCATTAATGTTCATCCCATCCCAAAAACAAAAGGATCCTATGGCCAAGTTAGATTTTCCCTTTGATATCCCATATCCATTGATGAGCTTGTCATGACCTTATTTTGACTCCATTGCCCAATGAACCAGATGTTTCTCCATTCTGTGTATCTTTCCTAGACCTTTCATATTCTGTTGTATCCATTCAATCCAACCAAACAAAAAAACAAACACCTACACTTAATAACTAGTCTAAAATCAATATTCCAAGCACACAAGATAAAACTTTGCAAACAATATTCGAGAGATCCCTCTCTGAGAATAGGAGGACTAGATCCCGGGACTCTAAAGATTGGTTCTGATGTTGCCTTGTCTTTTGATTTGCCAAACTATCAAAACACGGGACACCAACATAATGGCGATCATGGTGGGACCTACTAAGAATATAGTGGTTTGAAATCCTTTCTTCAAAATTTTTAGGCTTAGTATAACATAAGTAACCTTCTTCAAGAATTACCAAGCAATGGTAATCATGATAGGACTTAATTGAATCAGTGACAAACTAAGTAACCCTTAAGATTCTCATTAAACCTTATCAAACCTTGAAGGAAGTAGTTACCCAGCCATAGGAGTGAACTCTGTATGTTTTGACACCCTAGCTAAGTGTTAAGTCAGATTTAGGACACTCTCATAACCTGTAAGATCATAAAACTTAGAAAAAACCCAAAAAACATTTCAGTTTGGCTTCATAATAAACTTGGCGGTGGACCATAAAACCTTTTCCACCTGGCGACTCCACAATCCTAAAAATAGACCTTAAGACTCCATTGGGAAGACCCCGAGTCTTTATAGCATCCTACAAAATCAGTTAGAAGGCTTTAAGATTAAAATCTTCCTTCTTCTGAAAATATCAGTTAGCCTCTTAAAGATTGTCACATTTGGTTAAACTTTTCTTTTAACTAGGTCTGAAAAACGTAGCGTAGTGGCTCCTAGAAAGATTTATACTAAAGCCTACCCTGACCCAAACCCACCGGAAGTAGTTGACAACCCCGAAAGTATACTTAGGGTGCCCCCTAAGATTAAATTTTCAACTGTTTCCAAATCACCCTTGAGAGCTAATTCAGTTCCTGAAAATATTGCAGCTCTACACCAATCACAAGTCGACTTAAGAAATCATTTTAGAACTAGGTATCTTGATGATATAATCCAGATAGACTCTAATTTTTCACTTTCATCCCCAGAAAAAAGTGAACAGCCTTGTAGTAGAGAAACCACACCACTTGATTTACATTTCCTTCTCAATTTAGGTGTCTCTCATCCAAGATTAGCTCAGCAATCTATCCTCGGTACATCCACATATGTTCATCCCACATCCACTGTTCAAAACACTCCTGTTCATCCCACTCTCACTACTGTAAATCCACCCTTATTTTCAGCCATGGCAACATGGTATGCCCCGTTAGTACTACCACAACCTCTACTTCCCTTACCAAATGATTACCAATCCAAAATCCCTCACTTCACTGGAAAAGAATCTACAACAGCTCAACAACATGTAGATAAGATGGAAGATGCCTTCGATTACATGGAGATAGAAGATGAAACTGTGAATATGAGGATCTTCGCCCAAAGTTTAGGAGGAGATGTAAAGAAATGGTTTAAAAACTTACCTCCTAATAACATAAATGATCTCCCTGCCTTGCATAAAACATTTATCGACAAATGGGAACTCAAAAAGAATCCTCTCCAAATACTAGCAGAATACAGTAGCCTCAAGAGAAATCAAGGAGAGAGTATTCATGACTACTCCACTAGGTTTAATAGCATTTACAATGCTCTTCCACCTCACATGAAACCTCCTCAAGGCATGGCCTTAGTAAGATATCCAGAAGGCCTTGATGTTGACATGATGTATCAGTTGAGGGAGAGGGATTACTTAACCTTAGAAGACATGTAGAAAGGAGCTGTGAGTGTAGAAGCAAACATAATTGAGAAAAGAAATAGGTTGAGATCAGAGAAGAGGGTAACTTATAAAGATGAAACTACACCCTCCACCTCTAGCTCAAAAACAAAACAGATGTTGGAAGAGATCATGAAAAGGATGAACATACTTGAGAGAACACAACCTCAAAATAATCAAAACAGAAATAGAAATCAGAATTATAGAAGAGAGAACAATCAAGATAAGCAAAAGGAAAGCGACCAACAGATTAGACCTCCCTTCCAACAGAATTATGTAGATCAATATGAGGAAGATAGGGTGTTGGAAAGGTTGGAAGAATCTCATGTAAACTTAATTGGATCAGACAACGGGGATGATGTTTTCCTCACTGAGGAAGAACATGATTTCTTCACTTGTGATCAAAATATAAACACCTATGAGGATTCCAATGACTATAGGTTGGGTTTTGAAAATGCAATCATGGAGGTACACAAATAGTATGATCTTAGAAGAAAGGGAAGCATAGATAATTCAAAAGATAAGAACACTAGCACTGCTGTCAAGAAAAACGCAGAAAACCATCCCAAAAAGACAACAGAAAAAGCCAACATTTTGGCCAAGAAAACAGACTTAAACAAAGACAAAAGCGTCCAGCCAAATGTTGAACAGAGTACCCCTAGCACTTCAGCTAGTGGTCCTAATAAAACTGCCCAAATTACCAGTCCAAACAAGGTTCAACAAATCAAAGTTACTGAAAAGAATTCAATTGAAAAGACAGATGTAAATATCAACAAGTCAATTATTCCTTTTAGCCTTGAGGGAGAGATTGCTAATATAAAAATTTCCATCCCTCTAGCTGAACTAGTAACACAAGAAGTGTACAAAAACCAAGTTTTAAAAGCTTTGAACTTAGGAAGTGATACTGATACCTTGAACTTGACAGATGACAAATCTGAGCTGTTGTTTGCCCCAGAAGTTGAAGGAAAATACCAAGAAGGACATGTCCCTCCCTTCTATGTTAGTTTGAACATACATGAGAAAATTTTGCATAATGCCATGTTAGATTCTGGAGCTTCACACAATTTAATGTCCAAGGTAGTGATGGAAAGCTTAGGCTTAGAAATTACTAAACCTTACAAAGATTTGTATTCCTTTGACTCAAGCAGAGTCAAATGTTTGGGCTTAATCAAAGATTTATGTGTTAATTTAGCTCAAATCCCTGCTACGAGTCTAGTAATGGATATAGTTGTAGCTGACATTCCCCCTAAGTATGGCATGCTCTTATCAAGATCTTGGGGAGCCAAACTTCAGGGAAGCCTTCAAATGGACATGTCTTACACCACCATCCATGTTTTCAACCAAAATAGAAGACTATACAGGGAATCTCACATGAAGTACATGGTGAGCAACATAGACAAACCAAACAACTCTCCCATATATTATATTCAATCAAGTTTAGATTCCTTTATCTTATGTAACGAAGATGAAATTACTCAACAAGATAAGGAAAACATAGACCCAATCAGTTCATCACAACAATCAAATTTTCCCTCGAATCAAATTCAAAACATTGAAAATCAACAGCAACAAGAAAATGAAAATGAGTCAAACATATTTTGGACAGTAAACTTTGATGGATCCTGTAATAAAACAAGTACAGGAGCAGGTGTATGGATCCAAAATACCAATCAGAGTTTTTCATATAAATTGGATTTCCCATGCACTAACAATATTGCTGAGTATGAAGCACTTCTCCTAGGTTTACAATTGCTTAAACAGTTGCAAGCCCAGAGGATATCAATCTTAGGAGATTCTGAACTTATCATAAAAAAAATCAAAGGAGAGTACTCAGCTAGAAATCCAAGGCTTAGGGAATATCGTAACGCTGCCCTTGATTTATTGAAAACCTTCGAAAAATATGAACTCATTTTCATCCCTAGAGCACTAAATCATCTAGCAAATGAACTTGCCTTCAATGCTAGCAACTGCCAAATACCTGAGATAAATGAACAACTTAGCATAAAGGTAAAACACAGGCCTGCTGTGCCTGATAACGAAGATCACTGGCAGGTGTTTGAATCTGACAAACACATAGATGATTTCTTGAAATCAGAAAATGATTTCAGCATACAAACACTAGAAACCGGCCATAAAGAAAATTGTTTGTATATTGAACAATCCCAGAAGTTGAAATGACATATACTTCTGATATAAATCATTGTGAAAACCATGTTGAAATAGAGATAATTAACGACGCGGACCAAGAAGACTTGGAAGTTTTGCAATGCAAAAATGATAAAATTCCAAGGGGTCTTACACCTTTGGAATACCTCTTTGATTTCAACTATGTAGCCAAAGAACCCAAAATGGAACCTGTGGAAACAAATCTAGAAGAGCATAACATAGGTACTCTAGCAGAACCCAAGATGATCAAGCTATCCAGCACTCTCCCAGCTCACTTGAAATTGCAATACATAGAGCTGTTCAAAGAATTTAAAGATGTTTTCGCTTGGGAATACAAAGACTTAAAATCATATGATACCAGCATCATCCAGCATAAAATCCCCTTGAAGGAAAATCAAAAGCCTTTTATGCAAAAAATAAGGAGAGTAAATCCTATTTTAATACCTTTAGTTAAGGCAGAAATTGAAAAAATGCATAATGCTGGGATCATAGTACCCATTAGATTTTCAGAATGGGTATCAAACTTAGTTTCTGTTAGAAAGAAAACAGGGGAAATCAGGCTCTGTATTGACTTCAGAAATTTAAACAGAGCCTCTTTAAAAGACAATTACCCCTTACCCAAGATGGACCATATACTTCAAAGGGTAGTTGGGTCAAAAAATATATCCCTCTTAGATGGGTTCTCAGGTTACAACCAGGTGCTAGTGCTCCCAAGTGATCAAATCAAAACTGCTTTTACCACACCTTGGGGCACCTTTATGTATGTAAAAATGCCTTTCTGATTAATGAATGCAGGGGCCACCTTCCAAAGGGCCATGGACATAGCATTTTCTGAATACATTGGCTATTTCATAATCATTTACCTTGATGACATAACCGTTTTATCAAAAACTAATGAAGAACATTTGATTCACCTAAGAAATTTTTTTGAGAAATGTAGGAAATTTGGCTTATCATTGAATCCCAAGAAAACACTCTTTGGTCTCCAAGAAGGTAAAATTCTTGGTCACATAATTTCGGAAGAGGGAATCAAAATAGACCCTACAAGGATAGGTGGCATATTGCAGATCAGCCATCCAAGGAGCCTCAAAGAATTGCAATCTTTCAACGGAAAGATTAATTTTCTAAGAAGGTTTATTCCTAATCTTGCTGAGCTATTAAAAACCATTACAAACATGTTTAAGAAAAATGTCGGTGTAAAATGGACTTTACCAGCTAAGCAATCATTCGAACTGGTCAAACAAGCTCTTACTCAAGCACTAGTCCTAATTAGTCCAGATTTTACCAAAGACTTTTACAGCTTTTCCTTTTCATCCGAACATACAATAGCTGCAGTTTTACTTCAGAAGAATGATTTGGGGCAAGAAAAACCAATATCCTTCTTTAGTAGGGCCTTAAGAGATGCTCCTCTCAAATATAACATCATGGAGAAGCAAGCCTTAGCATTAGTAAAAGCATTAAAATAATTTAGGGTCTATATTTTACACTCTCACATAATTGCTTTTGTTCCACATACTGTTGTCAAAGACATTCTAAGTCAAGACCCTGATGGAAAAAGGGGAAAATGGATTGCAACTATTCTTGAATATGACTTAGAAATCAGGCCCACCAAGCTAGTTAAAGGGCAGGGATTAGAAAAACTTATGTCTGAGTCTAACTTCCAAGCGGTAGACATGAATATGGTAGATGTGTTGGAAGAGATAGAAGAATCTACTACTCCTTTTATTGAAGAAAATTTTCTGAAATATCCATGGTATGCTGACATTATTTATGTACTTTTATATTTAAATGCTCCTCCATCTTTGTCTAAAAATAAAGCCAAATTTTTGAAACAAAAGGCTTTGAGTTTTTGCATCTTAGATGAGGTGTTATATTGGAAAAATGCTATTGGAATTTTGCTTAAATGTTTACTTGAAGATGATGCAGGGAAAATCATGCACGAATTGCATGATGGAGAATGTGGAGGACATCTCTACTGGAAGGCCACAACAAACAAAATTCTTAGATCAGGTTACTATTGGCCTACCCTTTTCCGAGATACTCAGAAGTTGGTCATGTCTTGCCATAAGTGTCAAATATTTGATGGAAAAAGGAAACTTCTTCCCTTACCCTTACATCCTATCACAATTGAGGCACCTTTTCAACAATGGGGGTTGGACTTCATTGGGGAAATCCACCCATCCTCCTCAGCTCAACATAAATGGATCCTCACAGCCACTGACTTCTTTACCAAGTGGATAGAATATATTCCCTCTAGAAATGTCAATGAATCTGTCATTATCAAGTTTCTTGAAACAAATATCCTATCCAGGTTTGGTTGTCCCAAAAAAGTTATAACGGACAACGCTACTACTTTTAAATCTAAGAAGATGGTTGATTTATATTAAAAATACCACATAATCTTGGGCCATTCCACTGCGTACTATCCCCAAGGAAATGGATTAGCTGAATCTTCCAACAAGAGTCTCATCAATATCATTAAAAAACTGTTGGAACAAAATCAGAAATCATGGCACAGTAAGCTGGTTCATGCCTTATGGGCTGATAGATTAACCACAAAGAAATCAATAAATATGTCCCCCTATCAGTTAGTTTATGGCATGGATGCAGTTTTTCCTACCTCATTGGGAGTTCCAGTCATGAAACTCCTTCAAGAAGTGCAGATTGAAGAAAATGATATGCAGAGGAGAATCAATCAAACCATCCATTTTCAATAGACCAGAGAAGAAGTTTATGAAAGAACACAGTTGGTCCAAGAAAATATGAAGAAGATATTTGATAAGAGGACTAAGGAAACAATTTCCAAGTTGGGAATGTTGTTCTTAAGTGGGATTCAAGGAGAGAAGAGAAGGGAAAACATGGAAAGTTTGAGAACTTGTGGAAAGGGCCCTATATTATTCATCCTGAGACGGGTCATAATGCATTTTTCTTGAAAGAATTGAATGGGGAAGACCTATATGGAGGTCCTGTCAATGGCAGGATGCTCAAGCATTACTTCTGCCAAGAATCATAAGTTTTAAAGAATTTTATTTTACCATTGTAAATATCATAGTCTTAACATTGCATTCAAAATTATGAAAATCCAAAATACAACAAACAGAAAAGGAAGAAAAGAGGGCAGAATGAAAACAAGAAAGGCAAAGCCCCATGCTAAAAAGAGAAAAAAATCTGAAAGTGGGCAAGCTCAAATGCCACTCCTAAAAACACATGTCTAGTTAGTCAAACTGTTTAAATTTGACTAATTAGCTTTAATTTTTTCTGCTGATAGGATAGTGAATTCGATTTGCCAAACTGTTTAATCTTGGCTTATCAGTAGATGGATTACGATAGAAATTAAAGGTTCAAACATGTTCAAAATATAAACCTCAGCTTCCAAAGAGAGATGACTCAAGTCTGTTCTATTTTTTGAGTCAAAAGGATGTAAATCTGGTTCTAAAAAACTCAAAATTTGAACCAGAAAACAAGGAAGAGACAGCTCAAACAAGGGTCAAAACAGAGCTGTATAAAAGAGGAAGGAAATGTTTTCAACTTTCAGATCTTAAGCCTTCCACTTTAATTTAATTTTTCTACAAAATAATGTCTATGTGCAGCTTGTTGTTATGCCATAGATCACAGCAAGTCAAACAACTTAATCTTGACTTAGCTATTTTTAAATTTCTGTTGTAGAAATTAGAGAATAAAAATCTGTTAGACTGTTTAATCCTAATAGATTAATAGATTAGGTAGAGAATCATATGGGCTCAACTGTTTAATCTGAGTCCATGAAGAAATAAGGAGTAGAAATAGATTAGGTTTCCTGCTTTCAAAAGAATAAAATGTTGTAAAAGAGTTTGCCAATCCAAGTGCACTCTAATGAAGAAAAAATGTTAGATCAGTAGGATTGGGTAGGTAGAAAGTTTGTATTGATGAAGGTCCATTATTTTCATGGCTGCTAAATATGTTTTCAGAGAAAGTCATCTCAGCAAAGGAAAAGCAACCCAATGGATCAGGAATAGGTCAGCCTCCTAGAGAATGCAAGTCTAAAAGTTCTTGATGCCTTCAAGAAGGCACCATCCCCAACTGGAGCCACTGTTAGCCACCTATAATATTTGTTATAGCAAAAGGTGGCTAAGACTTTTTGAGCCTTAAAGGAACAAATTTTGTTACTAAAAAGTGTTGGCTCTTGAAGAATATTGAAGGCCTCATGCCTTTCCTTTGTCCAAAACTTCACTACTGTTTCCCTTCAGAACTCAGAAATCCTGCTAATCTCCAAACTAGATCACTGCTGCAAAGGCCCCTTTTCCCTCCTCCCACTTCAAAAATAACCTTCATTTGGCTCCCTATTTCTCCATAAAATTCCTCTATTTTTCATGAGTTCCCTTCTTCCATTCATGAAAATTCATTTTTATAAGGTTTTAAACCTACTTTTAAGTCTTATCGGAACCCTTATTTCCCTTGAAAATCATCAAAAAACTATAAAAACCCACATTTTGTATATATATGGGTCTTAGCCCCTTCCTGCATAAATCCCTGGTCGTATGACCCTTCATATGACCCTCGGCCCCGCAATCGGGCGCCGAGCCATTTTAAATATTAAATGCACCTGCCCAAAGTTTTAAAACCTTTGGTTTTGTTAAAATTTCGATTTTTATTATATTACAAAGTTTTCCGCCGGTCCGAATTTCAAATTAATCTCCATCGTCGATCTGATCTGCAGATCGACGGTGTGGAGCTTGTCTACCGGTGGTCCCAACATTCCACTCACCCCGTCCAAAAACCGCGTGGTATTCATCGCACCACCTTTCAGTGGCTGGCAGTATTTTTCATTTTGGAGCAATTCCATACATCGCTCAACATGTGTCCTGGCCACTGTTCACGAAACCGCTGTCCATCACGCATTAACGTTCGGACGTGGACATGCAGTGATATTGATGTGTGCCGTCCGATCTGGAGCAAGCCATCCGACGGCTATCGCTCGCCGAAGTTGCTCGATGTTTTTCGATGGCCCACATTTCATCGTCTGATTTCTCTGCTTTGACTTTCCACCTGCGCTCCCAACCGTCGATCTCTGTGCAATCGACGACTCAAATTTAAACTTCTTCCACCCATTCTACAATCTCTCCCGATTAATCCTGGCCATTGGATGATGCCATCCAACGGCCACGCTTCCTCCACACGTCCTTTGAAGCAGTCAACCTATATATGCATGGATTTTATAACATTTGTTCGTATTTTGCAGGGTTTAATGATTTATCTGCTACGTCTGAAGAAATTTCGAAGGTTGAGGGCGACGATCCTCCCGCCTTCGATTTACCATAGAAAATCCTCCGCAGGGCCAATTTCACGTTTCATCAAAGTTTCCACGAGGCATTGATGCCATATCATCCTGCGCAGCCCTGCACATCAACAAAGAACACAGTAAATCAGGCACAGTCAAAGAGTGTCCGTGCCGAAGATCAAATGCAGTAGAGCAGAAGATTAAAAACAGATTTGTGGGATTACGGCTAAGATAGGTTATCAAAAGCCTAATCCCCGGATTAAAACATAGTTTAAAAGAAAAATCGAAGTGTTTTATTAGACAGGAGGCCTCCACCGCCACATTTGGGGAAAATCAATTTCTACTAGCTACCACAAAGCCACCTGTGCCTTGAGACATTCAAAAGCAGGACGAAGTTATTACTCAGGACCAAATATCTGCCTCACAACGCTGCCAGAGGGTAACTCCTAAAAACTAACATAATGACAAAATAGCAGCAGAGTTACTCTAACATGACATAGAGCCTCAAAGGTCAAATTAAGCTCCCACTGAGCTTAAATCTTTATGTAAGTCATTTAATACAGAAGACACCCATGTAAGTTTTTTTTTATTGAGCCCCCCAAGGGACGAGAAACCATTAAGTCTGTATTAATTGTAATTAGAGATCTTTTATCATATCTCACCTCCTCATTCTTCTATATATACTTCTGAAGAAGATGAGTTATGGGTTGGTTGGTTGTTGTTTGATCACAAGTTGTAATGCTGAAACTCTCTGAAATAAATACATAGTCTGTTGAAGTTGAAGAAAAATTGAAGTCTTGGAAGTCTTGATGATGTTGTTGCATGCTTGTTCCTGAGAAGGCTCTATCATTGGATCCATGAGCTTGGCTGTTGGTGAAGTATTCTGAACTGTTTAAAGTTTTCTCCTGTTTTCATTCTATTCCATAATTTCTTACTACAGTAGGTTGAACGTTTTAGGCTAAGAAATGACTCCTAGAAGCACCTTAGGCCTGTTCATCCTTCACTGTTTTATGTTTTCTTCCGCTGAAGTATTTTAGAGTCTTTAATCTCTCTCTTTAGTCTTCATGCTTGTTTATTTCCTTAATAGCTCAAACATTTGGTTTCAGCATGATTTATGGTTCTCCCTGCTTGTCTGCTATCACTTGAAAAGCCCTTATTGAAGTATCCCTTTGAAGTACCATTGTTTTAAGTTAGTCAAAGAGGTCTGTTTCGATCTTTCCCTTTGTATTTACTTGAATAGTTGTTTTGAAGGTCTTTTATAGTTGTAATCATAGATGTATTAGGCGTTCCCTCTTCTATGACTGCAATTATCAGTGAATCATTTATGTTTTCTAAGTCCTTTAAAATAAAATCTTTGAGGAAATAGGGCGTTCCCTGAATCTTAGATTTCACTTTGAAATTTGTCTTGAAGTCATTATTTGCTTAAATAATGTTTGTATAATTTATGGTTAGCCCTGTCTATCAAATATCTCTTTATTGTTTAAATTATGTTTTCAAGTTCCCTTTGTTGAGAATTCATTTTCTCTTTCCAAATCATTAATGTTCATCCCATCCCAAAAACAAAAGGATCCTGTGGCCAAGTTAGATTTTCCCTTTGATATCCCATATCCATTGATGAGCTTGTCATGACCTTATTTTGACTCCATTTCCCAATGAACCAGATGTTTCTCTATTCTGTGTATCTTTCCTAGAACTTTCATATTCTGTTGTATCCATTCAATCCAACCAAACAAACAAAAAAACACTTGCACTTAATAACTAGTCTAAAATGAATATTCCAAGAACACAAGATAAACCTTTGCAAACAATATTCGAGAGATCCCTCTCTGAGAACAGGAGGACTAGATCCTGGGACTCTAAAGATTGGTTCTGATGTTGCCTTGTCTTTTGATTTTCCAAACTATCAAAACACGGGACACCAAAACAGGGGTCCCTTTGAGGTATGGGATCTGAAATGTATTGAGAAACATCATTCCCATGTGGATCCTCCATCCCCAAGCAATCATCCATACAAAATGAGTCACCTCCCAACATGGCAACTCTTGAAAATGTTCCTCCACCTTTGGCTCCTGCAAAGTAGCTGGGCTGAAAATCTGAACATGGTAGACATAGTATCCTACCCCACGCTATCCTTCTCTCTACTTATGATAAGTGTAGAGTGTATGCTGATCTTGGGTTGCAATAATATTTCCCTCAAGTGGCAAAATGAAGACTAGATCTCCAAAGATCTCCTCTCCAACACTATGAATCAAGCTGGCCCAAACCATCTCATATATGATGGATAAGAAATCACCACCATATGGCATCCCATCAATATCATGGCCCACCTCATAAAGGAACAAGTGTTTTGCTGTGGTGGCCATATCTCCTCCCATGCTCCCACCAGAACATGTAATGAAAAAAGTGTGGGAATCCTCTTCCCCAAAAGACACATCGAACCCATGTGTCTCTCTCCCAATCATGCTCCATTAGGGGAATTTGGAGGTCTAAAATGGGCCTCCTAAGGAAATTATAAAATAACAGTGGAAATAATAAAATAAGATTTGATTACATCATCAAATTTTAGAGGGAAAAAAGAAAAAACTATTTTTTCAACTCGTATTTTCAACTTATCTCCCAAAGTTTTTACTCAAATTTTGAGTTGGAGTACTCGTTGGATGCAAAATTAAATTCTTCATCCAAGGAGTACCCATGTTGCATTCTTTTGATGGATTCTGCTCCACAAAAAATGAGAAATACATGAAAAATGTGATTGAAATCATGTTTTTTCATGTATTTCTAATTTTTTGTGTAGCAGAGTCCATCAAAAGTATGCAACATGGGTACTCCTTGGATGAGAAATTAAATTTTGCATCCAACGAGTACTCCCGCTTGAAATTTGAGTAAAAAATTTGGGAGATAAGTTGAAAATACGAGTTGAAAAAGTAGTTTTATTATTTTATTAATTTTTTATCTTTGTACCTTTTGACTTAAAAAATGGTGAATAATCCCCCATGGTTGACATCATCATCTTGAATCCTATTGGTTCTTATAAAGTTTATTTTGGTTGTACATTTTTCTTAGGAGGCATATTTTAGACCTCAAAATTCTCCTAATGCTAATAAAGATAAGAACAATATTAGCAAATGAAATCCTGATCAACATCAAATGACGGAAATACTGAAGGTTTCATGTAGTGTTGGAAGGTACCAATAGTTTCCCAAGTAGTCACAGTGCAGTTTTCCTAACTGTTGCTTCAAAAAATAGTATGGCAAGTTGTTTTTTGATACATGGATAATTATGTATGTCATGACATCTATTGATGAATAGTAAATGGCTGGGTACATCAACTGAACATACATGAAAGGATAAAACACTTGCCCACGGCTATATAAAAGATGGTTGTCTCCATCATACAATTTGGCCCAATGTTGACCATGAAGCTCAATGAAAAGCTTGCCCTCTTGTGGAGCAATGCACTGAATAAAAATGGTAAGAGTATGCAAATATTGTGTTAGACAATCAATAAATGCAAAAGCAAGATTATTATCATGTACTGAAATTAAGATGATGATAGGATCCATAAATAAGCCCTCCATAGTAGCATAACATCCTCTCATGAAGAGAAATGAATCATATGCTGCATGAGGGTCCTTCTTCTTATGGTTGGAAATCCAAGTCAAGAAGAACATATTCCAGTAATAGATGTTTCCATCCACTACTTCGTCACTCTCACCTCCTCCTTGTCCACCAAGTGCAACAAATGTGAAGTGATCCTGGGGATACTCCATCAATAAGCCCCATCTCCAAGGTGACAGCGCTATTGGCTTATGTAAATAGGCTCCTACCCAATCATAGCTCCATTCTTTGACATGCTCATTGTCAAAGACATCTCCCATAATGTTGTTACATAGAGGAATTTCCTTCCAAGGTGGAAGTACCTCCTGATCATCTAAGGCCAAGGAGTATCCCCTTTGCACCATGATAGTGCCATCTCCTACTCTTGCAACATCATGCAAAGTGTGAGAGAAAATCTTCCCATGCTCTCCCAAGAACAACCCACGTAACAATGGTTTTTGTTGCCCCCTCATACCTCCATCATACAACTCATGTGGTGAAAACATAGTGATTTATATGAAGAATGTCATATCAATACAATGTGTCCATACTCCTTTCTTCCCAATGATGCAAGTATCTTGCCATACTTTCTCCACCCACATACCCTTAGAAAGAGGATATGTCATATGATGGCCAAACTCTTTCAAGAGTAGCCAATGCAGCCAAGCCTCCTGCTGCTCGGTGTCATATATTTGCAAGTAGCCTTCCAGCTTCTTTCTCACCATCCACACCCATCCATCCACATGTAGGTGTCTCCCATCATGCTATATCTTGGTACCCTTCTAATGAATACTACCATCCTCCCAAATCATATTTCTCCCTTTGCATTTCATGGGATATTGAAATGCAGCTCGTTGGAGATTTCCTAGAAAAGATCTTATATCAATCATCATCTTGAATCCATAAGAACCCAAGTGTGTTGGAGGTAAAACCTCCTCAAATTGTTGAAGAAATTTGCACTCCATGATGTGTTGAAGTGCATCTCCCATAATATCTCTCCATGAGACCTTCTTCTCATCAATGGCCCTCCAAAACCAATAAGGTTCTGGATATGCTGTAGGTAGAAGTTTCTCTTTGAGCTGTGAGATGCTCATTGAGAAAGTGTCATCTGGAAAGGAGAAGATATTTCTCATGTCAAGATGTCTACCATCTATCACTTCTTCCTCCATTGCTTCATGAATGAAGCTGCCATTTGATTGCTCCCATAAGGAATGGGTCCTCTTTTCTTCACTGCTGCTCTTGTACAGTGCAGTGCAATTCTATGCTCTAAATCAGTAGTATGCAATGATGTGTATCTCTCCATAATATTTACTGAAATGATAAGAGATGGAAACTTAGGCATACCTTGGTGGAATTTGGAAGCATCTTGTAGGGCTGAAAGAGTTCCTCCCTCAAATGTGTTGGCTTCCCAAACTGCTGAAGATGAAGGCTGCTCCTCCATGGTTGTAACAATGCTGGTACATGCCTCTTCTAATGGTGGTGAGGGCTTCTCCTTCCCTTTTCAAAATTTCCTGATCAACCTTTGAGAAAACTCAGCAAGAGTAGTCACTCTTGCATGGCTCAAATGGCTGAACCACCAAGTGTTTGCTTCACCTTCAAGGTGCAACATTGCAATTGCTACAACCTCTCTCTCTACTACTGGATGTAGTAGGAAGAATGCCTCTAGCTTCATCACCCAAGCCTTTTCTACACATGTGAGTGATCCATCAAAAGTGGACAATAGAAATCTATTGCCTCTCATCATCCCATTGCTGTAGGGCCTCCTTTCTTTTTCCAGCTGGATAAAATGAGGAAGAGCTAGAGTCTCCTTGAAAGCTCTAGGTTGGGATTTGTATTCTGCAAGGTACCTTCTTAAAATTTTAGATTCCAAGTGTCCTTCAATATTCTTGTCTTCTCCTCTTTTAGAATAGGAAGTGCATGGCCCTTCCTCTTCTTGAAACCCTTTAGGAATTTCATTGCATCTCTTCTCCTTCATCTGCTTAACCTCCTTGGAGAGGTTCTTTCTAGATCTGAAAAGTGATGAGACAAAGCTTATTCTCTCCATCATTCTGATCTTGCTTCTTATCTTTGCCTTCTTATTCTTCTAATAGCATAATGGCTGGAACTCACAAGCAGAGCCAAGATTATGCTTTGATACCACTATAATATCCCAAAATGGGGATGCAGCAATACATGAACATAAAAATGAAATAGAATTAAGCAATTAACTCATCAAATGTGTTAATAAACACATTTCCATCAACTAGTGTTACAACAACAACTTATTGTGCTTTTTATGATCCCAAAAGTTGGGGAAATGCAGCAATATGGGCCATAAAAACGTTAATTCCAGAGAACTGCATTATAACAGGAAGAAATAATGCTGGGAACCCTTAGCTTATGTATTATGGGACTCACACCCAGAAAGGGATCAGAAACAAATCCATTTTGATGTGTTAAACAGATCTCCCGGTCCCAATATGGCTTAAAAATGCCCAAATCCCATGACTTGATCTATGCAGAATTTTTTGAAGCATACACAGCGTAATTTTATAAGGGTTTCTAATGAAATATGGTATAAATAGTAGATCTTGGTTTTATTACATCAATACATGGAGAAAAATGGAGATCTAGCTCCTTTTACACATTAAGAAGATAACCCGGTAAGGGTTTCATGAGAGAATGAGTACACAAGAGTAGATTTGCAGATCTAGAACTGAAATAACATAGTATTGCTGAAGCACTATGTATAAATAGCTAAAGAATAAAAAAATTAAGGAGGATCCTTCTTACAAGTTTTCCGGGAGAAGGGTTGGCCTTTTTCCTTAGAAACTAGCTCAAAACCAAGGGCTTAAACCCTGCTGTTGCAACTCTATGAAAAATGACGTAGTTCCTGTAAGATACTGCGCTATAGGTGATGGGAATACTTTTTCCAAGTGCCAAGATATGAAATTCTACTCCAATATATTCCTTACTGATATTCCAAAGGAATGGAGGCTCCCTCTAAAAAACAAGCTATGGAAGTGGTTTTGTGAACCCCCACTGAAACACCCTGCAACACAACATTATACTGCTACAGAAATAATGATGTAGCTGAAGGAGGATGCTTGGCTTCAAGCCTAGATGTGGAGAAATTTAGTACAAGCTCCTTCAAGGGTCCTCTCAAGAAAGGAGAAGGGATTCCTAAACATGATTGCCTTGTGCTAAGCAGCATAG
Source organism: Pinus albicaulis (assembly GCA_034641835.2). Classification (NCBI taxonomy): domain Eukaryota; kingdom Viridiplantae; phylum Streptophyta; class Pinopsida; order Pinales; family Pinaceae; genus Pinus; species Pinus albicaulis. Next base: position 1,498,431,055 of record CM076579.1, on the reverse strand, counting down.
CAATCTCAGCTAAACAGTTGAAGAAAGAAGATTAGTCATGCAGACCAAAATCCAATATTCAATTCATAAGATGTCTTGCTATGGCTGCCTTTCCCTCCTTTTAAACATGTGTGAGCCTTCTTTCCTTGGGCCCCACTCATTAGGGTTTCCTTCACCAAGGAATCTTCCTCCCACTTGCATTGTGTTGTCTCTATGGATGATCTCTTCCTCTCATTCCAACGTTGTTGACTTGGTCAAACTTGACCTTGTCCACATGCATTTGTCCCTGTTCACACATGAGAGTGTAAAATCCAGCTAGCATTATGATCCCTTTTCACATTATGAGTTATTTTTTTCTTATTTCTGAAATGTATGGGCCTCCTTACCCATTTATTCATCTCCTAAGTGAAATCGGAAAAATTTAATATTCCAATTTACTGCATGCAAATTTTGGAATATTACATCCTATCAGCTTCACTCATGAAGTAATGGAGGTTAAGATGATGAATGGTAGACATGTTGATATCAAAAATCTTTTCTCCTTTCTTGATGACACTTTATCAATGAGCATCTCACAGCTCAATGAGAGACTTCTACCTGCAGTAGCTCCAGAACCTCATTGGGTTTGGAAGGCCATGGATGAGAACAAGGTCTCATTAAGATATCTCATGGGAGGTGCACTTCAACATTTCATGAGGTGAAAAGTTCTTCATCAGTTTGAGGAGGTTGGTGTCTTAAAATGGGAGGATACCAAGTATTTGTAGAATGAGATCCATCATCCACATTGGGATGAATGGCTGATAATATGGAGCAAGGGGTTGCCAAACCACTCTCATATCTATGAAACAGGCCAGCAAGAAACATGGCTACACTGGTTGCTCTTGGGTGTGTATGGTTACTATCCAAAGATTCATATTTTCTTGTCTCATGCCTTATGTCTCAATGATAGAATGCATAAGAAGAAGGCATGGGTGCTTTGGTTGTTAAGAAGAGAGTTTGGACATCACATGTTAAATCTTATGTCCATGTATTTACTCTTGTTTGGGGTATGTCTCATGCATTTACATGTACTTCTGTTTGGGATGTATCTCATGTTCATATATGTACTTGGGTTTGGGAGAAAGCATAACTCTCGCATGATGTGGCATAGAGGAGCTTGTTAGTATTATGTTGATGAGACATCTCACAAGTCCATTAATTTGATATTGCTCCATGAATTGCATCATGACAATGCAAGAAGGCAGCAAGAATATTTGTTTCTTTGGTTACTATTGAGAGAGTATGGGTTGAATTCTTCCCATACATTGCATGACATTGATGGAGGATTGCAACAGGAGGCCTTACAGTGTTGGCTTCTGTTAGGGGATTTTGGCCATTGTACTTGGTATAATGATGATGTGATGGGGCAACAAGATGCCTTATTGAGGTTGCTTCTCTTGAGAGAATATGGCCACTACATTTGGTACAATGATGATGTGGTATGGCAGCAAAAGGCATTGCTGAGATGGTTAATTTTGAGAGAGTGTGACTCTCATATTCTTATTGATGACTTGGCATGGAAACAAGAAGCATTGCTAAGATGGGTTCTTTTGAGAGTGTATGGCTCTCTTACTTATTTTCATGATGATCTAGCATGGCAGCAGAAGGCTTTTTTGCATTGGTTGTTGTTAGGAGAATATGGTTTGACATTGTTTATGTTTTTCCATATGTCTCTACTTCTTGTTTTTCACTATGTTGATGTGATGTTTGATTCCTACATGGCCAACATGGCTAATGATGAGGGCATTGACGTATGTAATCTACTCTATGTATCATGGGTTGGAGAGATAGTTCATGAGTTGGGACCTTCCACTTTGGGAATGAACCACTTTATTTTATATATCTCATGTATAGAGGAGAACTTTCATCATCTTATGGTTACCACATGGAGATTCATTGATGAGGATGGGTATCTAACTTTTCAGTTGGAGGTCGTTCTAGACATTCTAGAGAGGCAGCTTTGGAACTAGAGATGCAAGACACATAGTGATAGATGGGAAGACCTTCCACATGAGGATGCCATTTGGAGGGAGGATGTTTGCTGTAGCATCCACTTTTGCAAGTTGCTTGAGGACAAGCAACACTTTGTCGGGGAGGACTTTAATATTCCCAAATTTTCACCTGATATTTGGAATATTAGATTTCTTAATTTTCTTAATGAATTAAGTAAATAAAAGGGTGGAGGGACCCATAATCCTCAATATGAATAAATATCCAATTTTTGTGTGTGAATGTGGATTAATTAATCCTAGATCTACATAATGAGGTAGTTGAGAAAGTACTAATGTGAATGAAAATGGAGATCATGTCTCATTAATGAGATAGATCATGGAGGTTGACACAGTCAACTAAGATCTTGAAGAGATCAAACAAAATATCATGGAGCATTCATGATAAGATGATGGAGGAATTTGTGCAATTAATGCACACATGATGGAGAGGGTGTACATTGCACCTAGACATGATGGTTGACTTGACTAGAGAACACAATCAAACATGGAGGATCTTGTCGACATGCACAAGACATTTTAGATGAGGACCAAGGCATGGGAAGGCTCAAACTCTATATAATGAAGATGAAGACAAGAATGAAGACAAACTTGAGTTTATTGATGTTGAGGATCTGTTTAGATCTGGAATTTTCATCTGACATTCCATTGCTTTCTTGGGCTGTTTAGCAAAGATTGCAAGTGCTGTTTAGCACAGGGTGTTCCTGGTTTGGAATCCCACCTATTTCTTTGAGTAGCTCTGGAAATAGTATTGTAATTCATTCTACATCAGGCATTGGTGCCACATATCTTTTCCTACTTTCTGCAGAACATTCATATTCAGAAATTGCAGATTTTTGAAGATCAGTTTGGAAGGTGGAGGTTGTCTTGAGTATTTCAGCTAGAGAACTGGTGAAGGTTTATTACTATCACTTTGGTCTTAAATATCAGCATTCCTAGAGCTTCATATCAGATCTGGCATCAGGCCAAAAGTTATTGACCTCCTAGCAGCAGTAATACCTTTAGGAATTACACTATCCATTTTGCAAATCCAAAAGGAGGAAGGAAGTTGCTAGCATTTCAGCGAGTAATCATGTGAGGAAAAATTCCCTCACCTTTCCATCAGTATTTCCATCAACCTGTAGTTTATTGCAGCATATTTCAGCAAGAAGAAGGCCTCTCTTTCCCATACAGTGCAGTTTCTATGAGCAGTTGTGTTGTAACAGCTATAATCATCATTGGAGGATTGAGAAGCTAGATCTAGAGCTTCCAGCTTGTAGATCTGAAGGAGGGATCAACCCTTCAAGCTTAGATATGATCTTGTGACATATTTCAGCCATCTATTTGTCATATCTAGCTTCAGATATGTAATCCCAACAGATTAAGGATCAAGCCCTAGGATGGTGATTTTCCAAAGTTGTAGATGTGGAAAATCCTTTCTGGGTTATCTTGGGAATCCATCACATTGGACAGACCTTGAATCTTGGCATCATCAGAGCTCCATATTTCAATATATCTGCATTTTCCTTTTCAGTCTGCAATCATATATTCATATTATGCTTAAGGGACAACATAGTATTTTCTTCCAGTAGCTCTCCAGTTACGCAGTGCCTACTTTGGCATGTTTTCAGGGTGATTCTAGGCCATCTCTTTGGCTAGATCTACTCATATTTTGTACATTGTGTAACTGAATCATCTCCATATAATAAAATGGCTCAAATTCTCTATAAATTTTGATGTTTTCTTGAGATTTATTGTTTACTTAGTTGTAGTTCTTATATTGTGTTTAAGTATTGCTTCATTCTCCCTTTTGGGATATTACACAACCTTTTGTTCAACAAGGACAACCTTACACTCAGTAAGGACAACCTTCTGTTCAACAAGGAAAACCCTTATCTCAACAAACTCAAATATTTGTTGAACTCGATCAACCTATGTCTCAGGGCCAACCTGGCCAACCTCATCAACCTCAAGGTGCCATGATGTCCAATCCGCAACAACTTCAAGGTAAACCTTTGGGTTCACAAGTACAACCTTTGGGTTCAAAAGGTTAGCTTTTGGGTTCAGAAGGTCAACCTCAAGGTACTATGTTCCAAAAATTTCAACAACAAAAAAATCCGTATGCTGTGAATTATGCTCAGGCTAGACCTCAGTGGTCTACTGCAGGTCAAAATCCATCTTTTTGGCCACAAACAGGATATGGTCAAAATCCCAGGGTTTCAATACTTATGGGAAAAATCCTTCTAGACAAAACCCATGGGGGCATAATTTCTCCTAAACTAGTTGGAATCCTCAAATGGGCCTTTACCAAAGGCTGATTATGCCTTTTAATCCACAATTTCCTTTTCTTGCAACATTGGAAGTACCCGATTTGTCGAGATTGACTAATGATCCGATTCTCCATAATCCATATTTGATTCTTGTTCCTACTAAGATCCCAAGTGATTGCCCTAAATTTGAAGGAAAGTCTAGAGAAGACCCCTAGGTACACGTCATGACTTACCATCTCTGGTGTTCTTCTAAATCCTGGGTTGATGACTCTATCCATTTGCGTCTTTTCTAAAGAACATTGATGCGAGCCGCTGCAAAGTGGTACATAGAGCTTCCTCGCAGAACCTTCCAAGATTTAAATTCTATAATTATGTATTTCCTCGCACACTTCCAGTTACTGGTTTGATATGAAATAGGAATTCACCTCCTCATGTCCTTGAAATAGGATACTGCTATGCATATCTCCAATCACATCCATGAATGGAAACGGTGGCAACGTTTGATCAAATTCGAAATTCCTGGTCAACTCTTGACCGAATGGTTCACCAAATCCTTCGTCAATGATATTTCCAATGATATTTCTATGGGGGAATGTGTCACAGAGGAGAAAGCCATTACTCGTGTGCAATATCTTGATCTGGTTTATTCCCAGTTTGGCACGTTGTATGATCTCTTCCTGATGCTCCATGCGCTTATACCAAACCTGAAACTTCGAAAGCTTCGACAACACCACATGTTGACAATATAATTGGGTCAGTTACCTAGACTTATTACAAGTCTTCCTCTGCTTCTATTAAGCAGAAATCCACTTACTCATCTGATTCTGTCTCGTAGAATCCTTCGATTCTCAGTAAAACAATGGAGGTTAATGTCGTTTAGTCTACCACGGTAGAAAAAACTTCCAAAGGTAAAAATAAATGCAAAGGAAAATCAAAATCTGATGCTCGAAAACAAGATTTTTCCAAGCCTCATACTAATAATGGAACTAAATGCAAGACTAAGTACCCTTGCCTAATCTGTGACGATGAACACTACACTAAATACTTCCCACGACGGGCTGAAGTTATCCGTTTATTAAAGGTACTCAAGGAACTATGACTATCCTCAAAGAACCATTTCTATCTCAACAAACTTAGATGGTAGACCAACCCCCATATTCTTCCTCGTTGGGTTCTCAAGTGTTTATGATGAATGGAACAACACCCATTTCCGTGGCCACTATATCCAAAGATTATTCAACTCATCCTCGTTAGTCGACGGAGAAGGAAATTGCCAATGATCCTTTTGCTTATACTCCACACACTTATGATCCTCTTCATATCGAAAGAATAGTCCCAATCTCGTCATCTGACCACCTTCTAAAGGTGTGCTTTGAAAATCCTCTTATAACCCAAATGCCTGAGCTGCTCAACATTACAATATCGTTGAGGATTTGGCTCAGGCACCTTTCGCTATGTATGCATTAGAGGTTCTTCAGAGCTATCCTTCACAATGAAAATCATGACTATTCGCAATTGGAGGAATTGATTCGACTGATTCAGGTCTCATCACTTTTGATCTAGAAAACCATGTTCCGCGTCTTCCCCATAAAATTTCTTTCCTCATTGAAGTCATAATTAATGGAAAGAAAATCCATCGATCAGAAGGTGCATCCACTTGCATCATGTCTATGTCTTGTTGGAAAGGCATTGACTCTTTGACTCTTAGCCAGTCTCTGAACACTTTGGAGGCTTTCGATGCAAGATATTCCCATCCTTTTGGTATTATCCCTAACTTTCCTATCACTTTGGAAGGAAAAATGGTCAATTTCAAAGTAGAGGTTGTTGATGCTAAACTCAATTACAATATTCTACTCGATCATAGTTGGTCCCACGCTATGCTTTGTGTGCCATCTACTCTATTTTGTATCCTTCATTTTCCACATCAAGGGAAGATCATAACTCTCGACCAATTGTCCTCTTTTTCTTCTACTTCCTCGGAAAGCAAAGTGCCATATGTGAAGCATACCATTTCACCATATGAAAGTGTGGGGGTAGGAATTTTTAAAGATTCTGCCTTAATGGGTCTTTTTTCTCTCCCACCACCGAACACTGCTCATATCAACATGATCTCTCCTTTGTATGATCCTTGGATCATTCCTCCTCTTGATCAAGTTGATTCCTTCGGTGATGTTATGTCGTTAAGCCTTGTTGAAATCAATTATTATGAAATTATCTCGGCTTCAGCTCCCAATTCTGATCATACTACTCCTAGTATGCACTTCAATGCGTATTCTCAATCTCCTAGGCTTGTTTCTTCGGATTGTTCTAATCCCTTGAACGAGACGTTTTGTTCTGACGAAAGTATCGTGGAAACCATGTATCTTGAGGAAACACCATGGGATGATACCCATCATCGTTCTTCGTTTCTTCCAAGCTCTGGAAAGATTCCTTCGTGTTCTGAAAATTTTTCTTCCCATTCTTCGACTTCTCCACTTCAGATGCCCATCTTAACACATGAGGTCTTTTCTCAAGGAAACATGGGAAACATCACTACTATGATGCCTATCGACATTTATATCAAACCAAGAATCATTGAGAACATCCATATTGGGGTAACTTGCTCTCCGGATGAGATCAAGCTTTACACCAATATTTTTCAAGAGTTTCAGGATGTATTTGCATGGCCATATGAAGAAATTGCTGGCATTGATCCCAGTATAGTGGTGCATGAGATACCCACTTACCCTAATGTGAATCCTATTCGTCAATGACTCCGCCCTGTGCATCCTCGAAAGGTAGCCTCTATAAAGGGAGAAGTTGAAAAAATTCTCAAAGTTGGGTTCATATATCTGATCCCTTTGACATATTTGGTTGCTAATATCATCCCTATCGATAAAATCAGTGTACTATCAACACCTGTGTTGATTATCGCAACATCAATTGTGCCTGCCCTAAAGATAACTATCCCACTCCTTTCATCGACCAAATTATTGATGAATGTGATAGGAGCGAGATATTTTCTTTTATGGATGATTTTTCTGGGTATAACTAGATTAACATCCTGCCAGACAATCAACATAAGACTTCTTTCATTTGTCCTTGGGGAAATTTTGCCTACAAGAATCTACCTTTCGGTTTAAAAAATTTTGGCACCGCATTTCAACGAGCGATGTCATATACCTTTCTTGATATCAAACACATCGTTCAAACTTATCTGGATGATTTACTGATATGAATGTGATCGAATAAAGTGCTTAGGTAGTTTGATTAGTTTGTCCTTTAGATTCATTGTTAACTGAAGAAAGCTTTTAAATGAAAGACGACATAAACCAACATCAAATAAATGATTAAATCACAACAATAAATAGAGAGAAGAAGAAGAAAACAGTTGATTATGGAGCTTGTCCCTGGTGGACTACCTCTCCAGGTTCGCTTTCAAGTGGGCATCCATTTTTTTTAGGATTGATCTTGAGGAATTTATTTCCATAGAAATGAATTAGAATGAATGTGCTCGTAGTTACTTGTGGACTCTATAAACAGAAATTACTCTCTCTCGCCTTTCTGACGCTTATCTCTGCACTCAATTTTGACACCCGACGACTGAGCAATGCTGCAAACAAATCTTCCTATATCCTGATGAAACTAAACTTGAAAAACACTCCATTGTCCCTTTGAATGAATTTTTCATGGCTTATATAAGGTTTCATTCAAATCTCTGTTTACTCCATTTAGTAAGTGGTTGAGAAAAAATAGAGATGACGGCTCGAATCCCTATCTTTTGTATAAACCTAGGGATAAGTTGTTGACCTTAGCACATAATTAAATACAAAAACCCAAATTTGGACCTTATAATAAAACTTAACCCCAACAGTTAGGCTAACCAGGCGGAGGAAAACACCCATCGACATGTGAACAGCTCCTTTGGCGGCTACGGTTGCAGTTGGATCCCAACGGTTAGGGTGGCTCCGACGGTCACGGCTTCAACTGTCACATGACTTAGCTGTCAACCAAAACATTCTCCACGCGGTCAACTGTAAACCTTAACCCATCGCGGTCTATTTTAAAACCTGTCATATGTAACACTTCCTGCTGTGGTTTTTATTTAACTGTGTGGTTAATACAACTATTTATCCGTTGTGGTCTTACTAAGACCAGTCACATGGTGATGACCTCCAATACGGTTAAGTTGGCGGTTTATCTAACTCTGTGGGTTTTATATTAAGGTTTTAAACCATCTCACAAAGCTTAGAAATAAGGTTTATGACATAGTTTTTTAATATATGTTTTGCACTAAGTTTTTTAACATAGGCTTTAGGTTTATGTTTTGGGATTAGGCTTTTAGCAAAGGTTTTCTTTTATCACCATAGTGTATGTTTTTAATACCATAAGTTTTAGCACTTAGGTTTTGCACCTTAAGGTTAGAGTTTAGGAGTTAGGCTTAGTTATTAGGGTTTTAGATCTAGGTTAGCTCTTTCAAATCATATACCTTTACACTGTAAGGTATTTCACCCCTTTTAACCCAAATTCTAATCACATGATGACCATGCCATGAACCTGACACTGAACCATGGACGATACTGACGGAACTGGCGGATTGGAGACTGAAACGAACATCAGACTTCTGGAGTTGACTGGACTTCTCTGTTGAACTGTATTGAACAAGATCCTCCTGGATCAATCCTCTCCACTTGAAAGCTTTTGGACCACAAAAGCTTGATTTTAAGCAGACAATAAGTAAGGATACGTTTCCCTCACTTTTCTGATCTCAATCCATTTTTCCTTACTCAGATTCATGCCCTTGAGTCCTACTCGAAGATATTTCACATCTCCTCGCCTAGAAGTATGAAATCTTCTATCCAAGAAGGTATCTTCCTGCAAAACTGTCATGTACTCAGGTGATAAGTCATTAATAGAAGGAATCTGTGTATCATCCTTGGGATCAACAATCATCGGAGGTTCATACAATTTTAGATTTTCAACATTCACAACTGAGCAAATATGCATGTAAGGCGGTACATCTAATAGGAATGCACTATTTCCAATCTTCTCAATAATTTTAAAGGTATCATACCTGATAGAATTTAGTTCTTACCATCCCCTTTTAACCTATCTTTGCTAATATATAACCATACCTGATCGAAGACCTAAAAATGATGATCGAATCGATGTTTGTCATGGCGCAATTTGTATTTAGCCTGAATCTTCTCCAATTGATCCCGTACTGCCTCATGTATCTGTTGTATCCACTGAATGAACTTGAATGCTTTACTTGAATCATCTCGTCCATCCATTTTATCTTCTTCACCGCAAAAAAAGTCCATCGGTGACTTTGGTAGATACCCCAAACATGTTTCAAAAGGTGATCTTTGAGTCAAAGAATGTAGAGCTTGGTTGTAAGAATGTTGCACATAAGGTAGTGATTCATCCCACAACTTAGGATGTTTATTGCAATAACCCTGAAGAATATGTATCATGGTCCTGTTCACCACTTCGGTCTACTCGTCAGTCTGCGGATGAAAATTTGTGCTCTTCTTCAGCTTGGTATCCATAAGTACCCATAAAGTGGACCAAAAATCTCCTACAAAACAAGTATCTTGGTTAGAAATAATATAAGTAGGTAACCCAAAGTGAATCCATACCTGTTGGAAGAACATTTGTGCTGTCTGTTCTGTGGTTACTTGCTTTTTTCATGGAACAAGAATGCACATTTTGCTAAATCTATCAACCATGACATACATATAATCATGTCCTTTTTTGGACATAGGTAGTACTCCAACAGAATCCATGGAAATACTTTCCCATGGTCGCAACAGAACTGGAAGTGGCATGTACAAACCAATCTTTTGATTTCTTGGCTTGCTTGTTGAACACATTACACATCCTTTAATGTACATTGATACTGTCTCATACATATGAGGCAAATAACAATACCTTTGAATTTGTGCCATAATTTTACTTACACCAAAATGCCCTACTATCCGAGAAGAATGAGCTTCCCGAATGAATTGCGCTCTTTCGATCTGTGGTACACATAACTTACCCAAAGGATATAACAACTTGTCATGAATATGATAATTTATTTCTTTTATCTAAGCACCATGAGTTGGTGATTCATATATTTCTTTGAAATCATCATTAGTTCTATATTGTTCTACATAACTTTCATGAACCAATGAAATTTTATGCAGTACTACTAAAGCATTCAAAGACGGTCTAGACAACATATCAACTACTTTGTTTATTGTACCTTTATTATATTTGATTACTAAGTGGAACTGTTGAAGAAATCCCATCCATCCGTAGTGGCGATATCATTGCAACTTAGTTTGTGATTGAAGGTATTGAAGTGGCTGATGATCTGTATGAATCACTATTTCCTTACACATTATATAATGTTCCCATTTATTTATATTTTCTACTAAAGAGAATAGTTCTTTATCATATGTTGGATAATTAATTACTTCCTTAGAAAACGTTTCAGAATGAAAACAAATTGGCTTCCCATTTTGGATTAAAACTACACCCATTGCATATCCACTTGCATCTGTTTCTATTTCGAACGACTATTGAAGATCATGTAATGCTAAGACTAGTACTGTAACTAATTTCTTCTTAAGTGTATCAAAATATTTTTGTTGTTTATTTCCCCATTGAAAAATGACTTTAGACCTTGTGAGAGCATGTAATGGTGATGCAATCAAAGAAAAATGAGCAATCAATTTTCTCCAATATTGAACTGCCCCTAGAAAAATTCTGACTTCAGTCACATTTTGTGGTCTTGGCCACTTAAGGATTACATATATATTAGCTGGATCTATCTTTAAATGACCACCTCCAACTATATATCCTAGATAGACTAAAGAAGTTTTCCCATATTCACATTTTGACAGTTTAATGTATAGTTTTTCTCTGTGCAATATTTCAAGAACCTGCTTAACATGCTTAACATGTTCTTCCTTACTTGAACTAAAGATTAAGATATCATCTAGATAAATGATGAAAAACTTGTCAATATATGGTCGAAATAAATCATTCATGACACACATAAAAGTTGTTGGCGCATTGCATAAACCAAAAGGCATTACTAACCACTCAAATCGTCCTTGCCTAGTTTTGAATGCAGTTTTCCATATGTCATTTTCTGCTATCTTTATTTGATGATATCCGTGCTACGTAACTCCAACTTAGTAAAGTAAAAAAAAATATTCAATTGGTCGAGTAAATCATCAATCCTAGGAAGAGGGTACCTATTTTTTATTGTGATTTTATTTAAGGCTCTAAAATCAACACACATTCTCCATGTTCCATCTTTCTTAGGAAATAGAATGATAGGTGAACCACATGGAGATGAACTTGGTCGAATTAAACCTTTTTCTACCAATTCATGGATTTTCCTTTTAATTTATCATTCTCTATTACTGACATGTGATACATTCCAACATTAGGAAGAGGGGCATCAGACATTAACTGAATCTCATGTTGTATTTCTCTTTTTGGAGGAAGATGTTTAGGTTCTTTGAATAGATTTTGAAATGACTCTACCACTTTAACCAAACTATATTTAAACTGACATCACAACCTGTAAACGCATCTTAAAGTTCCTTATGTTGTTCTTTAACAACCATGAGAATGTATCTTTTATTTGAACTTATTAAGCGCTTCATCTGATTAGTATTAATTAAGTTCAAGTGATTTTTAGTTTTATGTGCCCTGACGATATATTCAATTCCATCCTTCTTGAGATGATACTTATGTTCCTTCCTATAAAATAATGCATCACAATCATAGAGATAAGGGCTTCCTAAAATAATTTCACACATGTCTAACGGTATCACATCTAGCTCCGCTTTATCGACATAGTTTGCTGTGATTACAAATTTTAACCGACACTGTTTGGTAACATGAATTTGATTTTGATCTTTTAACCACCCTAAAGGATATTGTTTTGAATGATTATGTGTTTTCAAACCCAATTTTTTAACAAATGAATCAGAAATCAAATTTTCCTGTGATTCCGTATCGAACAATGTATCTATCTTTGTATGTTTTGAAGTTACCCTTACATGAAATAACTTGATTCTTTTATCTTCATTCAATGTTTTATGTTTGAAGAAGTAGAAGTACTAGCATCAGAATTTTTACCTGTTGTAACCATAGTAGTGATTTTTCCTTCATCACCTGAATCGGATCCCAAGTCCTACTGAAATACTGTCGAAGCCTTCTTGTCACCCTTCTTCTTTTGGAACATTTTTGGCTTAAGTTTCGGATGAAGTTTCCAACACTTAGCTTCATCATGGCCGATCCTTTGGTAGTGTGTACACGTAGGTCTTTCATCTTCCTTCTGAGCTATGGCAGTCTTATTTCCCTTTGAATTTCCCTTCCTTTTTTTGTCTTCAGTTTCCATCTTCTTGGATGTATTTGGTGTAAACTTGAAAGGTCTACCACCTGATTCGACATGAATAGCTTGAACACAAACTTCATCAAAATCTTTAGGATTGAACATTAACAATGTATGCTGCAAATATGAATGCAAACTGCCAATATACTTCAACAAAGTTTTTTTTGTGTCCAAATAAATACCAAGTGCTAACTCTTTCTTTCTGAATTCCTGTGTGAAATATTGAACATTCTGTTCCTTACCTTGTCGCAAGCGCTGCCAATCAATTATAGCTTGTTGTGTGCGACCCAACAGATATAATTGTTTCTTTAAAGCTTTAACAAACTTATTCCATGAGGTGATAACTTTTCCTTTACGCTTTAAGTCTATCTGTGTCTTACTTTCCCACCAGATCAAAGTAGTACCCCCCATTCTAAGAGTAGCTAATTGGATCTTTGTCTTATCATTAGTAATATCTTGAATACGACAATAGAATTCTAACTATTTTACCCAATTATCTAGTTTCCCAGGGTTTATTTCACCATCATATACAAGTAATTCAAACTTAATATCAGGTTTCAAAAGTGGACTCTTATGTTTCTTTTCGTTTTCTGATTCAGAACTAGAAGTAGAAGAGGAAGAAGAAGATGATGGAGATGATGGAGGAGAAGGAGATTTATCTACCTTGCCTTTACCCTTGTCCTTATTTGATGCCTTCGACGATGAGGCTACATCTCTCGTATTCTTGTTTTCATATAATTCTGCCAACATTTGTTGCATGTTTATAAAAATTTTCTAGATTTGATTCTCATCCATGGGTTTATTTTCAGTAGCTTCAGGAGTCTCAACGGTCTCAGTCCCTGTCATCATTGATTGATGAATGATTTTCTGCTTTCTGATCTCTGGATCGAATTCCTCAAGCTCGCCTTTTCCACATTGCAATCCCAACCTGGTTAACATCCATTGACAAACAAAATACAAAGCACAACCTGCTCCGATACCAAATATGATATGAATGTGATTTAATAAAGTGCTTAGTTAGTTTGATTAGTTTGTCCTTTAGATTGATTGTTAAATGAATAAAGATTTTAAATGAAATATGACATAAACCAGCAGCAAATAAATGATTAAATCACAACAATAAATAGAGAGAAGAAGAATAAAATAGTTGATTGCAGAGTTCGTCCCTGGTGGAATACATCTCCGGGTCTGTTTTCAAGTGGGCGTCCGTTTTTATTAGGATTGATCTTGAGGAATTTATTTACACAGAAATGAATCAGAATGAATGTGCTCACAGGCACTTATGGACTTTGTAAACAGAAATTAATATCTCTTTCCTTTTCGACGCCTATCTCTGCGCTCAATTTCGACACCCGACGGCTGAGCAATGCTGTAAACAAATCTGCCTATGTCCTGCTGAAACTGAACTTCAAAAACACTTCATTGTCCCTTTGAATGAATTTTTCATGGCTCTATAAGGTTGCATTCGAATATCTGTTTACTCCATTTAGCAAGTGGTTGAGCAAAATTAGAGATGACAGGCTCGAATCCCTATCTTCCATATAAACCTAGGGATAAGTTGTTGATCTTAGCGCATAATTAAATACAAAAACCCAAATTTTGACCTTATAATAAAACTTAACCCCAATAGTTAGGCTGACCGGGTGGAGGAAAACACCTGTCAACATGTGAGCGAATCCTTTGGTAGCTACAGTTGTAGTCGGATCCCAGCGGTTAGGGTGGGTCCGGCGATCACAGATTCACCTGTCATATGTAACACTTCCCGCTGCGATTTTTATTTAACTGCGCGGTTAATAAAACTGTTTATCCACTGCAGTTTTGCAAAGACCAGTCACATGGTGAAGACCTCCTATATGGTTAAGATGGCAGTTTATCTAAATCTGTGGGTTTTATATTAAGGTTTTAAACCATCTCCCAAACCTTAGAAATAAGGTTTATGACATAGTTTTTAATATATGTTTTGCGCTAAGTTTTTTAACATAGGCTTTAGCTTTATGTTTTGCAGTTAGAATTTTAGCAAAGGTTTTATTTTATCACCATAGTGTAGGTTTTCAATACCATAAGTTTTAGCACTTAGGTTTTTCACCTTAAGGTTAGAGTTTAGGACTTAGGCTTAGTTATTAGGGTTTTAGATCTAGGTAAGCTCTTTAAAACCATAGACCTTTACATTGTAAGGTATTTCACCCTTTTTAACCCAAATTCAAATCACATGACAACCATGCCATGAACCTGACACTGAACCATGGACGATACTGACGGAACTGGCGGATTGGAGATTGAACCGAACATCGGACTTCCGGAGTTGACTGGACTTCTCTGTTGAACTATATTGAACAAGATCCTCCCGGATCATTTACCCACTCATTTAGCTAAGCGCCGTGATCATCTTGCTCACCTTCGAGAAAATTTTCTCTGCCGTAGACATTATAATATCCGACTTAATCTGCATAAATGTGTCTTTTACATGTGATTTTCACCAAAAATTTCTTATACATATTTTATGGATCACAGAAGCCAAATTCCTAATAAAAAATGTGTCTTTTACGTTGAATCCGATAGAATTATAGGGTTTTTCATCTCCAAGGAAGGAATCCATCTCAATTGTCTGAAAGTCAGGGCTATTTTTAACTTTCCCCCTCCTTCCTCTTTATATCAGTTGTAGAGTTTACAAGGGAAATCCAATTTACTTCGTCGTTTTGTACCTAACTACTCTGAGCTAGCTAATGGTTTTACACGGTTTATTAAGTAAGGAATCTCATTCTTATGGGATGACGTTGCTCAAAATTCCTTTGATGCCTTAAATTTTGTTCTTATCAATGCTCCTTTACAACATCCCCCAAATTACCATAGTGATTATTTCTTTTATCTAGTAGTCACTTCCAGTACTATTGGTATGGTACTGGTCCAAGATGATGATGATGGCACTGAACACATTGTTTACTACCTCAGTCACAATCTCATGGATACTAAGACTCGATATGCCCATGTCGAGAGACTAACTTTAGTTGTGGTTCACGTTGTTCAACGTTTCCATCATTACATTTTACTTCACATGACTACAGTGATCTCTGATTGCAATGCCATGACCTACATTTTGACTCGTCAATTATTGGGGGGAAATTATTCTAAATGGAATGTCATCCTACAGGAATTAAATTTGGAATTTAGTGTTTCCAAATGTAAAGAATCACTAGCCTTTGCCGATTTGGTATGCTCCCTTCCCTCTACATCTGTCTCTTCCAATTTTGATGAGCATATTCCGGATGATACTCTCTTTCTTATCATCACTATCGACCCTTCGTATGGTGATATCATCGTGTATCTTCAAACTCAAAATTTTTTATCTAAGTTGACTAAATTTGATCGTCGATGCATTCAAAATCACTCTCAACCCTATGGCATCATAGGAGATACTTTGTACCACATCGACATTGACTCATTTCTTTGTCGATGTTTAACTTTCGAAGAGGCTGAGAGAGAACTCAATCAATGCCACTCTGGGGCATGTGGCAGTCATATGTCTGGATATGCCACTACTCAGAAGATCCTTCACGTTGGGTATTTATGGCCTTCCATCTTCAAGGATTGCATTATTTCCATTCAAAAATGTCATGCTTGCCAGATTTATCAAAGGAAAATGTGTGCCCCACCCGCAGCCTTACACCCAGCTATTACCATTGGCCCTTTTGCTAAATGGGGCATTAATATTATGACATGTAAGACTTGCTCGGCCGTATTAGACTCCTATAATTACAATATCATAAGGTGACTGATTATTTCTCTTTAGATCGTTTATATTAAAAATAATATTCCATGACTGTCATTTATTTCTAAGAAGGTACTTCTGGCTCGAAAGATGGAAAAGGATTGTTGTATTCACCTCATTTCCAATATAGTCCAAACTAAGCCTAAATTCATTGGTTAGCACTATCCATCTCATGAAACCCCCAAAACCCATATATATAAAGTTTTGGGACTTTGTATTAAGTCTCGACACCTCCATTTCAGCTCCCCCCCCCCTCCCCCCCCATTAGGCCTTTTGATATATATATATATATAAACCACAATAAAGCTTACCTTACCGCAATAAAATTTCATACCCTTTTTCCATACCTTATGATAGTATGAATCTTAATCGCAAGTGTACGAAAAAAGACTACTTTAGTTGTGCATAACAAACAACGCTAACAACAAAGATGGTTGCCAATATATTTAGATTTGCAATTAGGTGACCAAGAAAAATGCTACAAAAATCTAGATCTATGCATTAAAATACATTACGCAGTAAATAAAAACAGGAGTTGCTCCATGCATCCAATAGACAAGACAAGAATATGTTGAATGAATTTTTTATTAATGGCACCTGGGAGGAAAACATAGAAGGATGTTACTAGGTCTCCTCAATGGGATGGGTTCTTGTAATTCCTGATGGTGTAGACAAGGGGAGCTCACAAGAAAAAAGATAGAAAAATCTGAGAATGATGGTGGATCAAAGTCAGACCAAAAGTATAGATCCAAAGTGATCTTTAGGCAACAAAAGGTAGTGAATGAATGGAAAAACCCTTCTATTTATAACAAAATATTGAGTTAGTCTAGATATTGGTGCATAATTAAAATACTATTAACCAAATCAATATCCAAATTTTATGGAATATTTTATTATATTTGTTGGAGGGAAAAAGAATTTGACTTGGGTAAAATCCATTTATTTGTAAATAATAATTAAATAAATGATTTATTTATCATTTTAAGGATGTGGTTGAGTAATAATCAAATAAATAATGATTTATTTAATTATTAATGAATGATTTAAATTAACAAGGAATATTATTTAAATAAGGTTTAAATAATTTTTCCTAGAAAATAATAAGATAAATAATGATTTATCTAATTAATTTCCCTGTTTTGGGTTAAATATGAATAGGAATATTAATTAAACTGCTGTTTAACTAATTATTCCTTGGGGAAAATCAAACAAATGTAGATTTGTTTAATATTTCCGCATGGGGTTTCCTATTTAGACCATAAACAGCTATTTTAAATAAGGTTTAAATAATTATTCCTAGAAAATAATAAGACAAATAATTATTTATCTAATTAATTTCCCTGTTTTGGGTTAAATATGAATAGGGATATTAATTAAACTGTTGTTTAACTAATTATTCCTTGGGGAAAATCAAACAAATGTAGATTTGTTTAATATTTCCGCATGGGGTTTCCTATTTAGACCATAAACAACTTAATAAAGGTGGTTTACTAAGTTATTTTTCATAGTGAAAGCAATTTTACTTAGGGTAAAATTGGTCTTACATGGTGTACTTAGGTCCATCTAATAGTAACAGGTCATATGACCAAAAAATGGTGTAACAGATTCCCCCCTAGGGTGCGAGCATTAGGAGCTAATCATATGAACGAAGTACGTTGTAAGAACTCAATCACTAGACACCGAAGGGGAAGTCAAAGAGAGAGAAATATAAAGTATACCAAAGCACTAGAGAACTATACCCTGAGGAGGCAAGACTTACAGGTGTGACAAGTCTCTTTTATGAGTGAGTACTTGTGCTATAGGTGGCAGGGGAGGCATACCTATGCCCGCCAAGACAAATTACAAAGAATAGTGCGTCCAGTAAACAAGGGACTGAGAAATATAGTACATGCTGGCATAAACATGAGCCAAGTAAAAACATGATAATGAATCCTACATACATAGTGTGCCTGGGATAATAGCCAAGACTTATGCAATAATATCTGAGTACATGAGATACAAATACAACCCAAATGCCCCTGTAAACAGGAAAGGGCTTTGAAAATCTGACTGATACATGCAAACAAAAAGGCGCTGCAAGTGACTGAGGCTGACATCATCAAATCTATGGAGATGCATCAAAGGTTGTAATGAAGAGGTCATCCGGGCATGTGGGGGGCTACCTATAGGGCCACCCCCTTATGAGGGTTGAAACATCTTATACACACCCGAGAATCACTGGTATCAGTTGCTGCATCACTAAACCATCAAGTATACAGATCTCGATGATACTGAAAAGGAGGTGGAGCTAATAAAAAATCAAATCAAAGGGCAATAAGAAGTCCCTTTTCCTAATCTGAGGCACTGAACAAGAGTGGAAGCTAGAACCAAAGTACACCGCCCTCTAAACCTATCTTTTGGAATGAATGATCTGATTTGACAAAAGGAGGTCCACCATAGGTGAGGCAATAAGGGATCCTCAACTAAGGCACGAGAGAAAATTGTAGAGCGACTGATAGACTGACACCAGTGATGATGATCAAATGGGGGGTACTGAGTAGTCGACTGAAGACTTCCCTTGTTAGAGCATAAAGGGCATGGATGACCTGGCAGCCACTGACACAATATCATAAGGGATAGGGGAAAGTAGGATTGAAGGCCATAATGTGCGACATGAGAAAGGAACCAAGCAATGAAGGAAGGAGGACTATAGAGAGATACAAAGGGACTCGGGATAGACTCCATGGATGCGATGATGACTAAACTCGGATGCTCTAAACAAGGGCGACTCGCTGATGTTACCACATAGAAAAGGTCCGATGGGGACCATAAAAACATGAGTACATGATGGTTACTCTCAACGAAAATCAACACGAGCATGGAAAATTATGGAGGCAAAGTGGTGCCCCAAGTACAAGTGTTGCAAGTGGAGAGATTCGATTTTGAGGAGTGGTGAAGTGACCCTTCTTGGACAAAATGTTTCCTAGTGAAGTATCAAATCACGAAAAACTAATAGATACCCATTTGAGGGCTTGATGAGAGCTTTCCAACGGTATAGACGGTTTGTCAACCTGAGCTACAGTTTGGCCGCAACAGGTGAAAGAAAATCAAGGGTTTCTCTTTTAATAAGGAATTTTCCCTCCAAATTCACTCAATTGTAAGTGTAGCTATGGTGAATGTAGAGAGGAGAGAAGGCCCTAAATCTTGCGGTGATCGTAGCAGATAAACTGACCGTTGGAATCGAGATCCGTCAGTTGCAGGTAAGAGGCCTAACCCTAGTCTTTCATTTAAGGGGATCAAAATTTCATTTTAGGCACCCAAAGCTCATGAACAGGCTAGGTCGTACCTTTTAGGGTCTGTTCTGCGACTTGAGTAGCAGGTACTGGGCAGAAAACTACGAATTTTCCCAAGAAATGACCTGAAAAGTGTAACCTATCAGAGAAAGGAGGTTTCAATGTTGTTTTTGGCTGAGATCTGGGATTTTTATGGTTGAGGGGCATAGGTGCCCCCAAGCATGTTGTCGTCATGCCAAAATGTATTTAGAAAAGGGGGAATCTAAGCACATTTTTATGATGTGGTGTGCCATTTTTTTTCGTTATGGTTATGCAGTTTGAGAAAGGGAATGGAGGATTACCAATCTCTTTTGGTACTGCATATATGAAGAAAATGGACTTATGTTTCTGGGTTGGCATACATGGTGTCACTATCCCAAAGAGTGGATTTGGAGATAATGAACTGGTGCTTTCCTAGAAAACCCACAGGTTGGTCAACAACAATGTCTAGGGGACTGGGTTGCTGACGTAATATGAAGGAATGATGAGGGGTATCATCCCTAGAGTGATCTGAAGTGATATGAGACTCTAGAGGTTCTTCTAAATGGGGAATAATAATGGTACTAGAGTCGACATGACCACATACACTAGGAGAGTTGTGGAGAATTGCTTCTCCTGGACTCTCAAATATGGGTGCCCCCTTACCCAAACATTGGGTGTCAATGTAATGGCCACAAGGTGTATGTGGTTCGAATGCATGGGTTTGATGTAAGTGGGGATGGATAAAGTTAGGGGCGGTGATGGATTCCATAGTGTCGTCATCGTAATAGAAGATGGGGTGACTGGAGGAAGAAAAAGCATCTGACGCGACGAATCTACCTGACTCATCATCATAAGAAGAGAGGTTTGCATCTGCATCATCATGGAGGGTGAAAGAAGGAAAAGTAGATGAAGGATCCACCGATTTTGAGCCCAAGGTGTTCGCTAAGAGAGGTCGGGCGAAACATAAGGGGAAGGCCCAGGGGGGTCTTCCATCGAGGATCTCATAGATGATGACAAGTAGTGCATAGTGGCCGAAGACTCTGTCATTTCGACATCCGGAGGGGGAATGTTAATGGGAGTGGATGTGTCCTATGGTTTTGCTGAAGCAAAACGCACAAATAAGGGAGTGGCAGACTTGTTGCGCTTGGCCTCAAATTGGTGAACTGCCACTAGAGAGGTGCAGAATTCCTCGAGGCATGGACAGAGGTGGGTATATTGGCCATGGAGATCACACAAAGCACAGGAGTGGTTGGTGTGAATATTTTTTGGGTTCTTGGCTACGGAGGTTTCCGGGACTGTAGACTCAGGGAATTCGACATTAACCATGGACTTGAGATGAGGCATTTCAGGACAATTATAGGTGGCATGACAGACAACATCACACAAAGCACATGAAGGTGTACACTTTGGAGGCTGCAGAGGTGCATGGATTTTTGGGGAAGCCTTATATTTAGGTGCCTTCTTGCGAGCTTTGCCCCTTTTACCCGAAGTTGTCGCAACAGGAGAAAGTTACCGTTGAGGTGGCTAAGGCATTGTAGCAGCGAGAGGGGTCATAGGGACCGGTTGAGTTGGGGTCAAAGAAAGATAAGGTTTGGCTTGACCAGGCAGGGTAGCGGTTTGGGGATCGAGGTACCAGACGGGAATCCCCAAGGTTAGGTTAGGAAGAGATAGGATAGCCATGATAGGTACCGAGAACACTCTAGGAGGGGGAGCTAGACACAGTATCTGACCGGAGGGGTAATGGTTAGGCAAGACGACTCCAAGATGGTTAAGGCCTAGAGGAACCATTTTAGGAGGATAGAGAGGATCATGGATACCAGCTATAGGTGAAGGGCCAGGAGGAGGGGGTCCAGAAGGCTGAATCAAAGGGCTAGGAGTAGGCCGCGGAGGGCGAGGCTAGTGAATAGCCAAAGTAGGGTGCTTTAGGGAAGCCAAAGACGATTGCATCATGCAAACATTCGATGAGTTGGGATCAGAGATAGGAGGAGGAATTCCAGGGAATTACCAAGAAAAGAGGAGTCTTTGTAAACTCCGGGTGAGACACTGGTCAATGGATTGATGGTTTTCTTATTTTCCACTGAAGAGATGATGGACTCAGGGGAGGTCAGAGACTTCGGTTCGTAATATGTCAACTGGTCAATGGTGACTATCTTTCCATTATGAGGGAAGGACATCTTGTGGTGAACCGCAGATGGGACAAAACACATAGCATAGGTGTAGCTACAACCCAATAGAATGTTGTAATATAAGGGGGCATCAATGAATTCTATGTCAACGCAAACAGTCTTGCCCGCAAGAGTAATAGGACAATTGCAGAATAGGCCAATGGGTTGGGAAGCATGGTTGTCCCACACTTGAAGAGTGATCATGGAAGGAGCCAACTCAGGTGATTTGAGTTTCTTCCAAACCAAAGTGGACATCACATAGGTGGATTCCCCCTCATCAATGATGCAACAGGAAACATTGGCGTTTCGGACCTTGACTGGGATTTGGAAGGCGACGGAAGCAGGCAGAGGAGGATGTTCTGACCGATCAACATCGAAGACAATCAAGCGATCATCGGAAGGATCTACAGCACCCATGGCATATAGTAGAGCTTATCATTGTGAAGGGAATGACTGGAGGAGTTCCAGTGTTGAAATGGCAGTAGGAGATTGCACCAAATCATCTACTATGCTATACGAATGGGCAAATTTTCTAGAAGCAGCATTTCAGCGTAATGGTCCCTTAGGGATCTTGGTATGAACATCTGCCTTAGGCCGAGGGATCTGCAAAGGACCATTAAGTGTCGAAAGAGGCTTTGTAGAACCTAAAGAAGGGGGCTCGGGGATAGACGTAGCGGGAGGTTTGTTGTACTGACGGGACTGAGTCTGAAGGTTGAGGCCAACGATAATAGGTTGGTCAGAATTAATCATGAGAATTTGGTAATCGGAGGTACCAGATGGAGGAGGTTGAGTGGCCACCTGACCTTCAGGTGGCTGGGTAGCCACAAATCCTTGCTGAGGGAAAGGATTAGTAAACACAGCCGCCTGACTAGGCGCAGCATTGGGGGGGATGGAAGGGGAGGCTTGCTGTCATCCCAATGTTGCTTGAGACTCCGACATCTACTTCATCTATGGTAAAAGAGGACAATCATGCATGTAATGACCATAAACACCACAACAAGAAGAAGGTATGTTCATGCGAATAGGCCTGTCCTTCTTGGGCTGAGTGCCCTGTTGCTGGTTGGTAATGTTAGGAGCATTATTTTTAGGATTAGGTCCAAGACTACTGGGGGCAGATTAATTTTGAGTGCCTTTCCTCTTCTTTTTGGAGGGAGGAGGATTAGTCGCGCCCTGCTGTGCATACACCTACCCCTAAGGAAGCACTGGCTGCTGTTGCGAGGGTTGAGAAGGAAAGGGAGGTGGAGGTGCTAATGCTCGAGGAGTTGGAGCACTAGGCTGTAGATACGGATAATAAGGAGGTTGGATAACATTGTGGTAAACAGGAGGTTGGGCAAAAGGAGGAGGCATGCCGTATCCTGGATACATGCTATAGGGAGGGGAAAAGTGCAGGAGGTGCTAGTCCCCCATTGAGGAAAACCATAGCCCATGGGAGGCTGAGCGTATGGATGAGAGAGAGCTCCAACGATACCGTTGGTGGCATGATATGCCCCCGGTGCGTTGGTACCACCGGGTCTAGGAAGATCAGGTAGAACGATATAAACATAACCTGACTGAGCATAGATCAGGTCATATTTTAACGCAATTTAGAGAGCCACTTCTTCTGTTTGAGGGAAATATGATGCGACATCATTGCCGATAGTAGGCAAGAGAGATCTAAGGAACCAGTCCATGTAGACATGGTCTTCGAAGGTAGGGGTTCGACATAGACTCTTTCTTCTCCACCATTCCTGGACATGATCAGATAAGCGGGTCGTAGACGATTGATGGAAAGAAGTCAAAAGTTCGGTACCAGTGTCATAATGAAGGGGAAGCTGGAAATAAGATAGAAAAGCCCGGGCAAGAGTCGCAAAGGTGTTATGAGACGATGAGGCCTGATCAACATGCCACTTAGAAGCTTCGCTAGTAAGTGTACATTGGAACAACCGAAGATAGACAAAGTCATCGGTAATGGAGTTAGACGAACACCACATGTGAAAATATCGAACGTGATTGGTAGGATCTTCTCCAGCAAGACCTTCAAAATTAGGGATGTCGGAAGGGAGCTTGGTAGGCATAGTAGGCCAACTAGCATCATGGTTTATAGGGTCATTAATCAACTGGTTAAAATTGGGAAGACTGAGGCCTGCCATATAGAGGAGAAAGGGAGGAACTGGAGTAGTTCCTGTTGCAGTCCAACTAGTAGTATTCCCAACATTAGGGTCGGGGCTACCACCAACGTTAGGTCCTGAACCAAACATGGTGAAGGTGACAGGGGGTGAACCAAGGGCGGAACCAGAAGGAGAACCCAATGAACCAGAAGAGGAGTTGGAATGTGGACTCGGTGGAGGACTAACTCGAATCCAACGCGGGGAGTAAGTATTCCTACCAGAAACTGAGGATGAAGGCTAAGAAGTCTCCGGGATAAAATCCTTGGTGGCGCAATGATGAAGGCACAAACATGACACAAAGGGAAGAGAGACCAACAAGGGTGAAGAGGTGCAGGATCAACTAATTACAATGTTGAAATAAGGGTAGAGAGGTGCAGCATCAATTGATTTCAATGTTAAAGTCTTTGCTTGGCGGTGTTAACCAAGTTCTTCTTCACTTAGGGTGTCTGTGTAAAGTGTGTAAGTTTTAATTTTTAAACCCAAACGTTTGTAGAGAAAAAGAAAAAGTGTGTTGTATAACTGTAAATAAACCTGCAGATAACAATATATGAAACTGAAATAACAGAAATAAATAGCTAATAATACAATAATCTAAACCCAATGAGGCGAGCCTCTCAAAAATCTAGTAAAAAACACACCAAAAATCTAGTCAAAACACACCAAAATAGCCAAGATATCTAAGGTGGGGAGGGACAGGGATATAAAGGTTAGGTTTGCTAGAAATAGGTGCAGAAAAAACAACAACAAATCAGAGGAAAAATTGTTGTAAATGAGGTGGAAAAAGGCTATCTCCTGGAGGGAAGCGGAGGGGGCCCTAGAGGAAATCCCAAACAAAAATGAAAAGAGGTGTTTTGGATGGATAAGTAACCAATCTGAAGTGGATCTAAAGGTAAGGTATCATATCTGAAAAATGGTTGAACACTCTGAAAATTTCAGACAACCTGCAGCAGCAAAAACTCTTCCACAAAATGTGGAGGGTACTGAAGCCCTAGAGGGCTAGGTTCCCACTTAGATGAGTAAAACAGAACAATTATAGGTCCAAAACGGGTAGAGACAGAGGTCAGACAACCCTAAACAGAGGCCCAGACAAACCCAGAAAACTTTCAGAAAAACTCCCGCAAAAAGTCCAGGTCGCAATTTCTAAGCTGATTCTTGTAGAGGTCACAATTTTAAGCCAGTTTTCTGCACCCTGGAGGTTCAGGTCACAGGTTTTGGCCCAAAAAGTGCGACCTGCACTTCCGGCACTCTCGGGAGTAGGTTTCAGCAAAATGTGTTGTCTCAGTTGCGGCTGATGTCTGTCACCTGCACAATAGGTACGAAAACACATGGAAGTTAGAATTTTCAATATTTTAGGGTTTTATAGGTTAAAAAGAACATCAAGAAAATAAAAAAAAGAAGCCGAAGAGAAATCCTAGGGTTTTAAGCAGCTGGATATGTAGGGATTTGAAAAACAACAAAGGTTGTAATCGTAAACCCATGTGGAGTCTCCAGTTGTTAGTATGAATCTTAATCGCAAGTGTATGAAAAAAGACCACTTTAGATGTGCATAACAAACAACCCTAACAACAAATATGGCTGCCAATATCTTTAGATCTGTAATTAGGTGACCAAGATAAATGTTGCAAAAATCTAGATCTATGCATTAAAAGACATTAAGCAGTAAATAAAAACAAGAGTTGCTCCATGCATACAATAGACAAGACAAGAATATGTTGAATGAATTTTGTATTAATGGCACCTGGCAGGAAAACATAGAAGGATGTTACCAGTTCTCCTCAATGGTATGGGTTCTTGTAAGTCCTCAACACTTCAAACTAAAATCCCTCTCTCTTGATGGTGTAGAAAACCCAGACAAAAATGGAACTCAAGGGGAGCTCACAAGCAAAAAGATAGAAAAATATGACAAAGATGGTGGATCAAAGTCAAACCAAAAGTATAGATCGAGAGTGATCTTTAGGCAAGAAAAGGTAGTGAATGAATGGAAAAAACCTTCTATTTATAAAAAAATATTGAGTCAGTCTAGATATTGGTGCATAATTAAAATATTATTAACGAAATCAAGATCCAAATTTTATGGAATATTTTATTATATTTGTTAGAGGGAAAAAGAATTTGACTTGGGTCAAATCCCTTTATTTTTAAATAATAAATAAATAAATGATTTATTTATCATTTTAAGGACGGGGTTGAGTAATAATCAAATAAATAATGATTTATTTAATTATTAATGAATGATTTAGTGAAATTTAACAGGAAATATTATTTAAATAAGGTTTAAATAATTATTCCTAGAAAATAATAAGATAAATAATGATTTATCTAATTAATTTCCATGTTTTAGGTTAAATATGACCAGGAATATTAATTAAAATGTTGTTTAGCTAATTATTCCTTGAGGAAAATCAAACAAATGTAGATTTATTTAATATTTCCTCATGGGGTTTCCTATTTAGACCATAAACAACTTAATAAAGGTGGTTTACTAAGTTATTTTTCATAGTGAAAGCAATTTTACTTAGGGTAAAATTGGTCTTACATGGTGTACTTAGGTCCATCTAATAGTAACAGGTTAGATGACCAAAAAATGGTGTAACACCTTCTATCAAAATTTGCTTATCACATGTTCAAACCCCCATCGCATTAACCTTGCCCTTGTCCCCCCATTCATCCCATTTCCTTCCATCTTTCCCATCATCTGATCTCATATCTTCACATTCGATGGTCCATATCTATTTTCGCCCCCCCTCATCCATC
Organism: Pinus albicaulis; assembly: GCA_034641835.2. NCBI lineage: Eukaryota > Viridiplantae > Streptophyta > Pinopsida > Pinales > Pinaceae > Pinus > Pinus albicaulis. Next base: position 1,498,404,274 of record CM076579.1, on the reverse strand, counting down.
TTAACATTACCATCGGGAGGGTGGGGTGGGTCTGAAATGAGTGGTTTCAAGTTTCAAGCCCTACCCCCATGTGTCAACTCACTGTTATTTCATACCCCCCCTTCACAATACCGCCTACCACCTCAGGACCTCGCATTTTCAATTACCATTTGCAGTCCTGTTCAAACCCAACCGCCAATGCGATATTAAATGGGACCCATTCCCTACCGCGTCACCTCTCCCCCATCGCTTATCGCATATCGCAACTTCAACATTTTGTTGCCTGTCCCCGATCCCTGATCCACCGATATGCGATATGAGATATTGTCCGCGGTCCCAGATTTACGATCAACTCTGATCCCTTGGTTTTGATATGCGATAAGCCCCTTTCGTTGATCTGCGATATAAGTTTTAACTAGATATGCGATATTTGACTTTGCGACTTGTGATATTGCAAATCGCAAATCGCAATACTTCAACCTTTCCTTTGTTAATACTTCCACCATTCTTCCGCTAAACGCCATTTCACTGCCAATCTAAATAAATCTGCCGAATCTATCCAAAAGGTTTATTTGGTTGAAAGCCAAAGGTTTTCCGCCAAATTCAAAGAAAGGCACCATTTGAAAATTAAAGGGATCTTTGCCAATAATAGAAGAAAAGGGTTTTTTCTGTTAAAAGAATTTCGCCATGCAAAATATTGAAATATTAATACAGGAAGATAGTCCACAACAGTGAGTAGAAAAGGAAAAAAGTAGAGGCAACCAACATGAAAACATATTAACCATAGTGACACAGATCAGCCGAATCAGCCAGTGCAACACTAGATTTAATTATCCAACAACGGTTTTCTGAAAAAGTAGGGCCAGATGTTAGATTTATTTTATCATGGCCTCTTCGTGATCCCAAGAGTCAAATTTTTCTTACTGTGTAATCAATAACCGATTAATGAGGCAGATATAGAAATCGTTAATGTCAGATTTATCTTATCTTGGCCACTACATGATCACACTTGTCAATTTTTTCTTACTTTGTAATTAATAAATAGATTGTCGAAGTAGATATGACAATCATTGTAGTTTTCAGTTAAATACTTCATGTATTCATGGTTGGACCTTTTTGGTCCCTGCATTGTAAGAACCTATTGTATTGGAGTGCTATAATTTTTGGAGTTGGGATTCAATAATAAAAGACCATTTATAGGATATTTGAGCTGTGTTAAATGATGATGTGTTTCCTATCTGTGTTGAATGTTTCCATTGTTTTCCTTGTCGTGCATCCATTTATCTGATTGTAAAACATAAATTTTAGATTAAGATTTGATATTGGAGCACCTTAATCCTACCTATATTTACCATATAAATGTTTTCTTCTGAAGTCTGGTTAAATAATTCTTAACTTCCCTTTAATCACTACTGAATATCACTATTTTCTCCATATCATAATTCATGCTACCTTAGAGATCCAATTAATATAGTTAGCTTGCTCTGTGATGCTCTTGAAAAATTGATGCCACAGGCCAACCTTTTATGACTTCATAGCCCACTGGACTAATTTCTACAGACCTACTCATCCAACCAAAAAAATTAATAAAAACAACCAATACCACCATCACTATAACTAGCCTAACATTAGCATTCATAACATCAAATAAAAATTAAATCATAAATAGAGAGAGCCCTCTCTGAGTCTAGGAAGGCTAGGTCCTAGATTCCAAAGCAATTTGATGTTGTCCTCTATCGTTTATTGTTGCCAGTATTATAAATTATAGGGCCACAACATAATGACAAATGTACTGGGGAGCTATTGAAAATCTTGACATTTCATTCGAATTCAGAAACCCCAGTAAAAAAACATTGTATGCTAAAAGTATTTTCCAAGATTGGTATCTGGTTGTTGATGGTGGACAAATAGTTAGACACAAGAAGGTTGAAATCATCCACCTGGAAACTCCACTATTAGGGTATTTTGAGGTCTAAAATGGGACTCTAAGAAAAATGTACAACCAAAATGAACTTTATAAGAACCAATAGGATTCAAGATGATGATCTCAACCATGTGGGATGATTCACCATTTTTTAAGTAAAAGGGTAAAAAGATTAAAAAATAATAAAATAATAAAACTATTTTTTCAACTCGTATTTTCAACTTATCTCCCAAATTTTTTACTCAAATTTTGAGCGAGAGTACTCGTTGGATGAAAATTTAATTTCTCATCCAAGGAGTAACCATGTTGTATACTTTCGATGGACCCTGCTACACGAAAGATGAGAAATACATTAAAAAACATGATTGCAATCACGTTTTTCATGTATCTATTTTTTTTGTGTATCATATTCCATCAAAATTATGAAACATGGGTACTCCTTGGATGAGGAATTAAATTTTGCATCCAACGAGTACTTCCGCTCGAAATTTGAGTAAAAACTTTGGGAGATAAGTTGAAAATACGAGTTGAAAAAGTAGTTTTTTCTTTTTTCCCTCTAGAATTTGATGATGTAATCAAATCTTATTTTATTATTTCCACTATTATTTTATAATTTCCTTAGGAGGCCCATTTTATACCTCAAAATTCCCCTAATGAAAGTTTATTTGATATAAAGACTCCACTGGTAAAAGAATCCACAATTGTAGAGAACCTATAGTGATTCCATTCTATTGTTGATTGTTTTCAAAATGAATTCAAGAATACAACAAAGGTATGCTCCTATGGATAGATCAAAGATTCTAGGATTTCCAAATCCCATTCCCAAAATCGATTGGTTAAAATATCTTCGGGTGTTTAAATATTAAAAAGGAGATGTTATTATACATTTGTTAAGATTTCACATGCATGTCCGTAGGTTTAAAATCCAAATTCCAGAAGACTGTCTTATGAAAATGTTTGTGACAAATTTAGAAGAGAAAGCTAGGTCTTGGTATGAAGATCTACTGGCTACAAGTATAATTTCTTTGAAATGTTTTCATGTTGTGTTTTGTGACAAGTATAAATAATATTATCCATCCTTATCACTAGTTAAAGAGTGTTGTGATAATTTTCAAAGTTTTATTGAATACCTAGAGGATTACTATGATGATGATCAGTTTATGAATGAGGAAATATTAGAAGCTTTAGAAGAAATACCTTTTCAGAAGATAGAAGTCTTGTTTGAAATGTCTTCTCATCATAAAAAAGGAAACACCATATGTTGTCTAGAAGTTCATGAAGGTTCACCACAGGAGATATTCCTAGCAACACAAGAAAAAACTGATCAGCAAAAGGTTAAGGAAGTAACTCAGTTTCCTAAACCTGTTCAAGGAGAGGACAATGGTGAAAACCTACAACAGTCTAGTGATAAAGGAGGAAAACTAGAAGAGCATGATGACCTTTATTCACAAGAACACCTCCAGCCAGTATTGTTTTATTCAGATATTGAATACCAATCAAGTTTTCCTAATGAAAGCCTAGATAATTTGCCAAAAGAAGACCAACCAGGTTTGCTGATTGAAGATCACTTAAATATCTTTTTGAGTTTGCACACCTTGAATAAAATCATAAAATTTCTCTGTCATTATGCTCTTCTTCTGATGCTAATGAAGTTGCACAACATATTGTTACAAGTCATGCTCCTTCATCTGAAATTAATGAGAGTTTGAAGCTCCCATGCAAGCTTCCGTGTGATAAAGAGAATGATAAAGAGCACTCAGAGCACTTGAGAATAGTAGATAATGAGGGAAAACTATTTTCTCCCTTGCTGTTTGAAGAGAATCAGTTTCAACACATAAGCAAAGCAACTGTTTGGAATGAGGTTTGTTTTCCTATTACAAATCATCTAGAAGAACTTATGTTGCATGATTACCATGATCCTTTGGTCAGTATATTGCAGCCATTAGTGAAGGAAGAATTTTCCAGGTTCATCAATAGAGCTATTGAATCCAGTGGAAAAGTTAAGTTGCCATTTTTTAAATTCATTTTTATACCTAGAGAGGTGGAATGCAAACTTCAATTAAGTATCCATTTGCTTGACTGGTTTCATTGGAAGTTTGTTATTTTTATCAGATTAGAGTAGGTAGATGACTAAAAATAAGCTCAATACTCTGAGCATATTTCCAATTTTATTTTTGGATTTCTTTCAATTTTCATTTCAAGTGTATTCCAGACTTTAGTTTCAGCATAGTTTAGGTTTCAACATTCAGATTTTCAGGGTGTAGCAGTGATCTTCGTTTGATAGTTTGTAGTGCATAGTTAAACTATAGTTTTAGTTCAGATTGAATTATATATATTAGAAGTTTATAAAAAATGAAGAAAGTTTCCAGTTGCAAAATTTTGGGGCAGAGAAAGTTTCTAGCTTAAATCATCTCAATGACCAAGGAACTGGTCGCCAAATTCATAGATCTGCGGTTCTTTGCTGCCTCGCTGGGAGGAAAACATCCCCAAATGGAGTCACTGTTAGACTTTTTTAATTCACATTATCAAAAGGTGACTGATTATTTCTGTTTAGATCATTTATATTGAAAATAATATTGCATGACTTTCATTTATTTCTAGGAAGGTACTTCTGGCACGAAAGATGGAAAAGGATGGTTGTGTTCACCTAATTTCCAATATAGTCCAAACTAAGCCTAAATGCATTGTTTAGCACTATCCATCTCATAAAACCCCCCAAAACCACATATATAAAGTTTTGGGACTTTATATTAAGTCCCGACACCTACATTTCAGCTCCCCCCCCACATTAGGTCGTTTGATATATATATATATATATATATATATATATAAACCACAATAAACCTTGCCTTATGGCAATAAACTTTACCTTGCCTTATGGCAATAAACTTTCGTACCCTTTTCGCCTTACCTTCTATCGCAATTCGCTTATCACATGTTCAAACCCCCATTGCATTAACCTTGTCCCTGTCCCCCCATTCATCCAATTTCCTTCCATCTTTCCCATCATTGAATCTCATACATTCACATATGATGGTCCATATCTATTTTCGCCCCCCCTCATCCATTCAAACATTGCTGTTGGGAGTAGGTGTCCGAAATGGGTGGTTTCAAGTTTCGAGCCCTACTCCCATGTGTCAACTCACAGTTATTTCGCACCCCCCCCCCCCCCCCCCCTTCAAAATACCACCTACCACCTTAGGACCCCTCTGAAAGCTAGCTTTGGGTTTTACATGATGAATCGCCACAAAAAACCTTTATCCCCTTGACCCCTTACCTTTTCATCACATCGCAACATCGCATTTTCACTTACCATCTGCAATCCCATTCAAACTCGACCGCCGATGCGATATTAAATGGGACCCATTCCCTTCCACATCACCTGTCCCCCATCACTTATCGCATATCGCAACTTCAAAAATTTGTTTCTAGTCCCCGATCCCTGATCCATGAATATGTGATATGTGATATCCTCCCCAGTCCCTGATTTGTGATCAGCTCCAATCTCTTGGTTGCGATATGTGATAATCCCCCTCCACCGATCTGCGATATAATTTTTTACTAGATATGTGATATTTGACTTTGCAATTTGTGATATCGCAAATCGCAGATCATAATAATTCCACCTTTCCTCCGTTAATACTTCCGACATTCCTCCTCTAAATTTCATTTCACCGCCAATCTAAATAAATTTGCCGAATCCATCCAAAAGGTTTATTTGGTTGACAACCAAAGGTTTTCCACTAAATTCAAATAAAGGCACCATTTGAAAATTAAAGGGATCTTTGCCAATAATGGAAGAAAAGGGTTTTTTCTGTTAAAATAATTCTGCCATGGAGAGTATTGAAATATTAATACAGGAAGAAAGTTCGCAAAAGTGAGCAGAAAAGGAAAAAAACAGAGGCATCCAACACGACAACATATTAACCATAACGACACAGATCAGCCAAATCAGCCAGTGTGACGCAGCAACAAGGTGAATTTGGACCCCAAGGAGAAGTTGGTCAATCGTGACGTGGCCCTGGTCATATTCCCTTTCCTTTTTCCTACGTGGTCTTTTTATTCTCTCGGCAATTTTATTTATCAATTTTAGAAAAATTGATAAATAAATATAATTGGCAGCTTTTGAATGTTATATCGTAATTCCCGGCTTATATAATGGTCTCCGAACTTTATGTAACTGTTCGATCCTTCATAACCTTTATATTAATCCTCCATGCATGTTTACATAAACACTTACAATAACCTTTGGATATTATTACGCGTGGCCCTGGGTCCCACTTCCACAGCCAATAAACCAATCAACGCGTGCACCGTACCTCTCTTATCATCTGTGCACTTTGATTATCCTCTGGGCAAGTTCAACGAGCACCCACCATTGGATAGCCCTTCTCCAGATCAACGACCCGCATGTATTTCGCTCGGCATCAAACGTCGCTCTTTAACACGCGAAGGCGCGGTTTAAACAGTGGCCCAAGCCACGTGTCCAACAGTCTATGGAATCGCTCCTCGTCAGGGAAATACCACCTTCTCCGCAAAAGTGGTGCGGGGAACTCCGGAAACCACTCGTGGTTTTTGTACAGGGATTAATTATGGTTCACGCCGGTGTATTGCCTCCTTTGGATTCTTTTACTCAGGTTTTAGTCTTGGTTCTGGTCTTCAATTAACAATGTAACAAAGTTATCTCTTTATACAAGAAATTCACCAATATTAACCAGGATTCTTTACACAGACCTCGCCTGCGGGTATGGTGAATTCGCAGGGTTATCCAACAAATTATGGGAATCCAAGTACAGGGAATGGAATTATCATTTCACAATCGCTTCACAGTTAAAAAATTCCTCACGATTATGAACACAGGCAGTTTGGAAATCAACAAGACTTGAATTTTTTCCAACCGAAAGCAATTGCTTAATACACAGAGTTCTGTTGTAGAAAAATCTCTCTATTCTTCCTCCTCCTTTCCCTCCTTCCCCTTTTCATACATTCGAAGGATGCAATTATATACATTACCGAGTGACTCTTCGGTTCTTTAGTGAGGATCGTTTAGAAACCCAACAATCTAATTACAATAATTCAGTGTAACTGATGTATGACAATTGGACTAACTAGACTATTTGACTCCTACAACTCTAACTACCCTGAAATGAAACAGTCAGCTGAGGTATTGACACCTAGCTGTTACAATTTTGATGATTTCGAACCCTCCTAGCCACAACATGTGGAAAAAACCTCCTACATTGCTGGCTAGTGTCTAATGCCCCTGCATCATACTCCTGAGGGCAATCTTCTTCATGGGCTCCTATCCATGAGCTCTTCCACTGATCTGCCTATCTTCTGCAACATTCCTTCAGTCATCCAAGTGGCATCTTCCTCTGGTTTATCCCTCCATTTGATCAAGTACTGGAAGTACTCTTTTATTCTGGTCCTTCTGAATGGTATTTTGTCTAATATCTTCTCTGGTTGCAATGTCTGTGCTGGAGGTAGCTGTGCTTTCCACTCAATCTGTTCCTTGTCTGCTGATCCTTCTTCTGCACCATCATCTTCATACTTGTAAAAATCTGAAACATTAAAAATAGGAGATATTCCAACATCAGGTGGCAATTCAATCTCATAAGCATTTGCAGAAAACTTCCTAAGTATCTTGCATGGCCCAATCTTTTTGAACTTCAATTTATTATATTGTTTCTTTGGGAGCCTCTCCTTTCTCAAGTGTGCCAAAACCTGATCTCCTACTTCAAAATGAACTTCTTTTCTGCTCAAGGCTGCTCTGCTCTTATATTTGATGCTGCTGCCTTGTAGTTGATGTTTCACTTCTTCATGTATGGCTTGGATCTCTGAAGCAAACTCCTCACCATCTGCACTCCTTAGCTCCGCTCTTCCCAGATTTCTTAAATTTGATATTCCTTTGGGGTGCATTCCATAAAAAATGTGGAATGGGCTCTGCCCTATGCTTCTATTTGGTGAGTCATTGTATGCATATTATGCCTGAGGCAAAATATGATCCCACTGCTTGGGATGCTCTCCTGCAAGACTTCTCAACAAGTTTCCCAGACTCCTATTCACTACCTCAGTCTGTCCATCAGTCTGGGGATGATAAGCTGAGATGAAACTTAGTTTGGTACCAATTTTCTTCCACAATGTCCTCCAAAAGTGACCCACAAATCTGGTGTCTCTGTTTGAAACAATACTCTTGGGCAACCCATGCAATCTAACAACTTCTTTGAAAAACAAGTTAGCAACATGGGTGGCATCACTAGTTTTATAACATGGAATAAAATGTGCCATTTTGGAGAATATTTCCACTACAACAAAGACTGCATCATTCCCTCTCTGAGTCTTGGGTAATCCTAGAACAAAATCCATACTCACCATGTCCCAAGGCCTGTCTGGAATAGGCAAGGGAGTGTACAATCCGACATTCTGGCTCCTTCCTTTGGCATATTGAAAAATCTTGCAATTATTCACAAACTTGTCTACTTCTGTTCTCATCTTGGGCCACAAATAAAAGTGACTCAGCTGCTCATAGGTCTTATCAGTACCAAAGTGTCCAGCAAGTCCTCCACTATGCTTCTCCTTGATCAAATTTTCTCTCATGGAACATTTTGGTACACATAGTTGGCTTCTTCTGAATAATAAGTCCTCCTGCAGGAAATAGTCCAGCCACTGGCTTCTATATGATAAAACAGGGTTATCACATGCCTCAAATTCTTCTTTAAAATATGGATCTTTTTTATACAATTCTTTGAGAAAATCGAATCCTGCAACTTCAAAATTAGTTTCTTGAACAAGCACATGCCTCCTACTCAAAGCATCAGCTACTTTATTAGCTTGGCCACTTATGTGTTTCAAAACAAAATTAAAAATTTGGAGATACTCAACCCACTTAGCATGCTTATGTTTCAACTTGGGCTGCTATACAATATACTGCAAAGCATGATTGTCAGAATATAACACAAATTCCCTGGACATCAAATAATGTCTCCACTTCTTCAGTGCCTGAACAATTGCATAGAATTCCTTCTCATAAGAGGAATAATTTTTCCTGGTGTCATTTAGCTTCTCACTGAAATAGGCTATAGGCCTATCATCATGACTCAACACAGCTCCAATGGCCTCTCCACTCGCATCACATTTTACTTGAAATGGTTTAGTAAAATCAGGCAGAATCAAAACAGGCTTCTCTGTTATCTTTTGCTTCAAAATTTTAAAATTTATTTCTACTTCAGCAGTTCACTTAAATGGCTGGTTGATCTTCTTTATTGTTTCAATTATGGGTGCATTAATCTTACTGAAGTTTCTTATGAAATTTCTGTAGAAACTAGCAATTCCATGGAAACTTCTTACCTAAAAAACATTCCTGGGCGAAGGCCACTCCACAATTGCCTTAACCTTTTCTGGGTCCATCTTCAATCCTTCTGTAGAAACAACAAAACCCAAATACACCAACTCTTCTTTCATGAATGAGCATTTCTTTAGATTTATCAGCAGTTTCTCTTGGTGCAGCTTCTTCACGACATGATTAAGATGCCTTAAATGTTCTTCTTTAGTTCTGTTGAAAACTAATATATCATCTAGATACATTATCACAAATTTACCAATGAATTCTTTCAATACTTCATTCATAAGTCTCATAAAAGTTCTTGGTGCATTTGACAACCCAAAAGGTATTACCATCCATTCATATAATCCTTCATTTGTTTTAAAGGCAGTTTTCCACTCATCACCCTCTCTTATTCTGATCTTATGGTATCCACTTTTCAAATCTATCTTTGAGAAATATTTAGCACCACTCAAACAGTCCATCAAATCCTCTATTCTGGGAAAAGGGAATCTGTACCTGATTGTGATCTTATTAATTTCTCTGGAATCAGTACACATCCTCCAGCCTCCATCTTTCTTCGGGCTCAATACTGCTGGTACAACACATGGACTCAAACTTTCTCTATTCAGTCCTTTGTCCACCAATTCCTGTAATTGTCTCCTGATTTCTTCATTTTCCTTGGGAGTCATTCTGTAGGCTGCCTTATTTGGCAGATTTGAACTAGGGATAAAATCTATCTGATGGCTGATCTTTCTCACAGGTGGCAGCTCATCAGGTAAATCATCCACAACAATGTCACAATACTCATCTAACATTTCTTGGATTTCTACTGGCAAATCATAAATCTTTGTAGAAGTAAGAACTAATTTAGGTTTGCAAACTAAAGCAAAGCTTACCTCTTCTTCCTCTATCTGCTGCAGATATTCCTTCCCGCTCAGCAACAAGGTCTTTGGATCAATCACTCTACTGGATGGCTCTCCTTCTTCCATGGGTATCAATGTATGATGTACCCCATCTTTGAAGAACTCGTAAGTGTTCTTCTTGCCATCATGCACTGCTGCTCTGTAAAACTGCCAAGGTATACCCAACAGTATATGACACACATCCATGGGCATTACATCACACAAAATTTTTTCCTTGTACTTGCCCATTTGCAGCTCTATTTCACACTGTTCTTTCACAACCAGCTGGTGCCCTTTATGCAGCCAGGACACCTTGTAGGGAGTGGGGTGCTCCCTAGTCTTCAGCTTCAACTTTTCTATCACCTCAGTGGAAACCAGATTGTCTATGCTGCCACTATCAATGACTAGCTGGCAGCATTTCCCTTGGACCTTGCATATGCTCCTAAACAAGGTCTTCCTCTGTGCAGGCTTAGTGACCTCTTTAGCTTGCTTCAATAGAACCTTATTTACCACTAAGGATTCTCCCCTCTCTGGAAGAATGTCTTCTTCAATTTCTGCCTCCTTTTCCTCCTGGGCAACAACAACATTCCTTGGAACAACACCCACATTCTCTGGGCATTCATAGTGCTTGTGTCCCACTCCCTGACATCTATAACACCTCAATTCTCTACCTTTGCCTCTGTCCCTGCCTCCTCTTCCTTTTCCTCTGTAAGAACCCCTTCTGCCACTTGCATCCTCCTCTGTAGATGCATTCTGAGGTGGGATACTGTTAGCCCCACCCCTGGGTGTAGGCTTTCCTCTACCACCCTGACTTCCCTTCCCACAGAAAGTACCTCTCTTCTTGGCAGACTGTTTCCTCAGGAGTTTCTCCTCTGCTTTCAAGGCCATCTGATAGGCCTCTTCCACTGTCTTGGGAGACAGAAGACCAATCTCATCTTGGATCTCTAGCTTGAGACCATTCACATATCTGGCAGTCTTCTCTGTTGTGTCTTGGAATTTCCCAGCTCTTATGCTCACTCTGTAGAACTCCTCTGTGTATTCTTTTACTGTCAGCAACCTCTGTCTCAAGTTCTGCATTTGTCTATACAATGTCAGCTGGTAATCACTAGGTAGGAATTTACCCTTCAACTTAGCCATCATTCTGGTCCAGCTCTTGATAGGTTTCTTGCCAACTCTCCTTCTTTCTGCCTGCACTCCATCCCACCAAAGTGCAGCATGTCCTTTCAGCTTTATTACTGCAAACTTAACCTTCTTATCTTCACTTAATTCTTCATAATTGAAGCACTTGTTTAATTCATTTATCCAGTCCACCAGCTCCTCTGGATTCAGTCCCCCTGCATAGCTTGACACTTCAATCCTGGGCTTAACTGCAGACCCTAGAATGGTTCTAAGGAGCCTCATGTTAGGAGGAATTTCAACATTTTCTTCTGCTTCTTCTGTCTCAGGTTCGCTGATGTCTTTAGGATCTCTGGGCTGTCTTTGCTCCATGGAATCTATTCTGGCCTCGACCCTCTGCAACATCCCCAACACCTCAGCGTTGGCAAAAGGTCTCCTTCTGCCAGCACCTCTACCAACTCGGACCGCCATGTCAGCAAAAAAACTTCAGACTGGCTCTGATACCACAAATGACACAGCAACAAGGTGAATTTGGACCCCAAGGAGAAGTTGGTCAACCGTGACGTGGCCCTGGTCGTATTCCCTTTCCTTTTTCCTACGTGGTCTTTTTATTCTCTCGGCAATTTTATTTATCAATTTTAGAAAATTTGATAAATAAATATAATTGGCAGCTTTTGAATGTTATATCATAATTCCCGGCTTATATAATGGTCTCCGAACTTTATGTAACTGTTCGATCCTTCATAACCTTTATATTAATCCTCCACGCATGTTTACATAAACACTTACAATAACCTTTGGATATTATTACCCATGGCCTTGGGTCCCACTTCCACAGCCGATAAACCAATCAACGCATGCACCGTACCTCTCTTATCATCTGCGCACTTTGATTATCCTCCGGGCAAGTTCAATGAGCACCCACCGTTGGATAGCCCTTCTCCAGATCAACGATCCGCATGTATTTTGCTCGGCGTCCAACGTCGCTCTTTAACGCGCAAAGGCGCGGTTTAAACAGTGGTTTTGGAACAGTGGCCCAAGCCACGTGTCCAACAGTCTATGGAATCGCTCCTCGTCGGGGAAATACCACCTTCTCCGCAAAAGTTGTGCGGGGAACTCCAGAAACCACTCGTGGTTTTTGTACAGGGATTAATTATGGTTCACGTCGGTGTATTGCCTACTTTGGATTCTTTTACTCAGGTTTTAGTCTCGGTTCTAGTCTTCAATTAACAATGAAACAAAGTTATCTCTTTATACGGGAAATTCACCAATATTAACCAGGATTCTTTACACAGACCTCGCCTGCGGGTATGGTGAATTCGCAGGGTTATCCAACAAATTATGGGAATCCAAGGACAGGGAACGGAATTATCATTTCACAATTGCTTCACAGTTAAACAATTCCTCACGATTATGAACACAGGTAGTTTGGAAATCAACAGGACTTGAATTTTTTCCAACTGGAAGCAATTGCTCAATACACAGAGTTCTGTTGTAGAAAAATCTCTCTATTCTTCCTCCTCCTTTCCCTCCTTCCCCTTTTCATACATCCAAAGGATAAAATTATATACATTACAGAGTGACTCTTCGGTTCTTTAGTGAGGACCGTTTAGAAACCCAACAATCTAATTACAATAATTCAGTGTAACTGATGTATGACAATTGGACTAACTAGACTATTCGACTCCTACAACTCTAACTACCTTGAAATGAAACAGTCAGCTGAGGTATTGACACCTAGCTGTTACAATTTTGATGATTTCGAACCCTCCTAGCCACAACATGTGGACAAAACCTCCTACATTGCTGGCTAGTGTCTAATGCCCCTGCATCACAGTGCAACACTAGATTTAATTATCCAACAATGGTTTTCTGAAAAAACTGGGCTAGATGTCAAATTTATTTTATCATGGCCTCTTCGTGATACCAAAAGTTAAATTTTTCTACTGTGTAATCAATAACTGATTGACGAAGAAGATATGGAAATTTTTTATGTTAGACTTATCTTATCGTGGCCACTGCATGATCACACTTGTCAAATTTTTCTTACTTTGTAATTAATAAACATATTGTCAAAGTAGATACGATAATAATTGTAGTTTTTAGTTAAATACTTCATGTATTCGAAGTATTCGTGGTTGGACCTTGTTGGACCCTGCATTGTAATACCCTGTTGTATTGGAGCGTTGTAAATTTTGGAGTTGGCCATCAATAATAAAAGACTGTTTATAGGATACTTTAGTTGTGTTAAATGGTGACGTGTTTCCTATCTGTGTTGAATGTTTTCATTGTTTTCCTTGTTGTGCATCCATTTATCTGACTGTAAAACATAAATTTTAGATTAAGATTTGTTGTTGCAGCACCTTAATTATTTTTTTATTTACCATCTGAATGTTTTCTTCTGAAGTCTGGTTAAAGAATTCTTAAATTCTCTTTAATCACTACTAAATATCACTATTTTCTCCGTATCATAATTCATGTTGCCTTAGAGATCCAATTAATACAATTAAGTTGCCCTATAATGCTCTTGAAAAATTGATGCAACAGACCAGCCTTTTTTGACTCCATATCCCAATGGACTAATTTCTGCAGACCTGCTCATTCAGCCAACACAATAAATCAAAACAACCAATACCAGCATCACTGTAACTAGCCTAACATCAGTATTCATAACATCAAATAAAAATTAAATCATAAATAGAGAGATCCCTCTCTGAGTCTAGGAAGGCCAGGTCATGGATTCCAAAGCGATTTGATGTTGTCCTCTATTGTTTATTCTTTCCAGTCTTATAAATTATAGCGCCAATGGGGGGGGGGGGCATGCCTATATTATCTTTGCCATCAATTACTTTACCAAATGTGCTCAGGCGATGCCTACATATGATGTTGACAGTAAAACTACTACTCAATTTCTATTCAATTATGTTATAGCTCGGTTTGGAGTTCCTCAAGCCATAGTCATCGACCATGGCTCCCATTTTCACCATTACATGATGGTTGAGCTAACCACTCAGTTGGGATTACGACATGACAACTCGAATCCTTATTACCCTCAAGCCAATGGCCAAGTTGAAGTGGTCAACAAAGTCTTAGTTACCATGCTTCAACACACCATTGGGATGCACAAGTCAAACTGGCATCTCATGCTTTTTTCAACTCTTTGGGCTTACCAAACCTCGGCCAAAAATGCTACCATATTTACTCCTTTTTAGTTAGTATATGTTCTAGAAGCAACTTTACCAATTGAATGTGAGATCCCTTCACTCAAGTTAGTTGTTGAATTACTCCCAAATACCTCACCAGAAGAGGAACATCTTCTATATCTGGAAAGGCTTGACGAAACTCGTCGCTTTTCCTCTTTAGTCACTGAAGCTCAAGAGAAATGGGTCAAAGCCAATTTTGATCAGACTATTTCTTCGCATGCCTTATCTAAAGGAGACTTGGTTCTTTTATTGACCAAGCTCAGGATAAACAGGGGGCAGGGAAATTCGAACCTATGTGGCATGGGCCATACATTGTCAGACATGTTTTGCAAAAAGGGGCCTATGAGTTAATTGATTATGAAGGAAACCCTCTGGATAAGACCCAGAATGGGCTTTACCTCAAAAAGTATTATGCGTAATTTCTTTTGTATAATTACTTTTGTACATTAGTGTGTTTTCATTTTGGTATAGTTTCGTTTTGGTGTGCTTTTTGTGAGAAATTTTCCTTCTTATCATGTTTTACTTGGTTTACAGATGTATTTAACTCTTTATGTTGGTTTTGCTGATGGTGCTTGTTGTAGTAATCGAAACTTATCCTCTACAGCATGGGAAATCTATGATCCAAATGGTGAGTTAGTTGATATCCAAGGCATTTTTTTACTTCGTACAACCAACAATATTTTTGAGTACCGTGTAGTCATTGAACTTATGTTAGAAGCTATTACTTTTGGCATTAGGGATCTGGTTGTAAATCTTGATTCACAACTTGTTGTCCTTCAACTCAATGGGCAATATTCCGTCAAAAATCCTTAGATTTTGAGAATGTATCTGCATGTTCATCTCTTAGAAATAAATTTTGATTATATTATATATCATCATATTTGAAGACGCATGAATACATTAATGGATGCATTGGCTAATTATGTTTTAGATTGAAATTTGTGAAATTTGTAAAACCATGATCATCACCACATCATACATTAAATAGGAAAATATAGCATATATATATATATATATATATATATGTCGATAATGTTTGCAAAATTATTTAGTACATCATGATCCAAAAAATATGTGTTATGGTACACAAGGGACTCATAGGTCCAAAAAACAACAACTACAGAAATAAAAACTAAAGTGGACTAGTCAACATGATGCTCATGATAACAAGTCATTGCTCGGATAACTTGAGTCAGTAGCTGGTGAATATGGTTTGAGACCCCCACAGTGTGCCTTTTGTAGCAACAAGGGATATAATGGACGTGGGTATATTCTAGAATCCCACTCGTCAATGCATCCAAGTTACGAGAAATTTCCTCTTCATTATCTGCTCCTTCCTCATAAGGAGGAGCCTAAAACTCCCTCATCACTCTTCTCACTATAGGGGAAATCCTAGCAGGTCTTCACGGTCCAACGTCTGCAGCATATAAGTTTAAAAAATTAGAACACGTATACCAAAAAAAATATAAACATGAAAAACTTAAAAAAAAAACATGTTTTACCTCTATCATCCCAATGATCACCCTTTAGGAGTGGAAGATCTGGGTCACCTCTGAAGTCGGTCTGAGAATACAACCAATCCTCCACTACAATGAGTTGGTGCCTCAACTGGATGACAAAAGATGCTTTATATGAGATATGATGCCCGCCTCCTGAGCGAGGCATCAACTCGCTCCATCGGATCATACGAGGATCTCTTGGTGCCAGAACCACCAATTTTTCCCACTTAAACTAGAAAAATGGCACTCATTCAAAGAAGAATGATGCTAGAATTGACCCATACCCGAACTGTTGGAGTCGGTCATTTTTTCATTTGGTGAGGTGTTTCTTCATGTTGGCCAAAACTACTTCTGACTAGTTGAATATCGTGGGTGCCATGCAGTCTATGGTTGTCTGAAGTTGAGACTTTGTAGCCTCATGTGGAGCTTGGGCCCCAATAACACATGTTACAGTACGCAGGACTACCTTTAGAGGCAGGTTGTTTATGGTTCTTATGTCAACCTTCCCACTGGAAGACTTTTTTTCTTCTGGGAACTGCCTCCTTATCAACTTTTCCATGCTCTCACCCATGATTCAACTTCCTACTACAAGCTCATTCCCCTCTTCGTGAAAAGCCAGTGATAAAATAGATGTAGGAGACCTTGATTTATAGCTCTTGGTCACCGATTATGAATCTTTCTCATCCTGTGTCCCATATGCTTACCAGGTATTGTAGGAACTGAGACTGAGATATTAAACCTAGAGTTAAGAAGAACTTGAGCATCTCATAGTTCCTCAAGGTAGCTAGACAATCTGGATCCTCCCCTTAGCTTCTCTGTCCTCTTCCTCATGCTCTTTCTCCCTCCATTCAATCACCATTTTCATAGCTGATTTCTTTCTGTCAGAGCGATTGTACAACATATTATTAAAATTTAACGACATTGGACTTGTCACCATGACGCCACCGAGTTCCTCCTTCCTAGGGCTCGTAAAATGTACTAGAATGGATTTGTTCGAAGGAAAAACTTATACAACAAGCATATGATATCCCCTTCAAGCTTGTATTAAAACATAATTGGGGTACTCGCGAGAAATGGTGGGGGGAAAATGGAAGTATTTATTAGTTGTGTCAGTAGTATGTCACTCTTGAACATGACACATCCTACATTCATCACTTTTCCTCCATGGGTTTGGGTAATATGTTTGCCTCTCATTCAATTTCCAATCTTGTAAACATGACCTATGATTCAATTTGAGTCAAATACTGCCAAACTCTGGATTTGTTTCACCGATATGTTCAAGAGAAGGTCCTTCTACAATTCATTCATTACCTGATTCTATATTTAGTATTGATTCACAACCATCTTGTTCCTCAATCTCGTGTCGATGATGTGGGATACATCATGGCCCTCCTTTGACGGATCGCTTCCTGTCGACTTCAGCTCATTATCCAGGAAGTTGATCTAGAGACTCCTTTCCAATACCTTAGAGCATGCATTCCCTAATGGCAGATTGTTCACATTCGACGACAGGTTCACATCATTGACCTTCGATTGAGTGATTTCACGAGTGTTAGACTTCAGTTCCTTATTCACATCTTGTGAGTTTTACTACTAGTACCTTGAGGGCCATTGTCATTATTGGTGGTCTTTCTCGCATCCGTTAATAGTTTACATCATTGATTAGTAATCAAGCGATTTTCTTACACGTCCGAATTCAGATCACTCATTCACATGTCTGAATTTGTACTTGATTAGGTCATGATGGAGCACAAGACCCTGTATTTTGTCCTATAAATTCTAGGTTGTGAGGCGATATGAGTTATTCATGATTGTATGCATGACTCTTTTTATGGATGGTTGCGACCATATCTGAGTCCATATTTGTGATCCTTCTTATTGGTGGATGGTTGTGTCCATACCATGGATCCTATTACATGATCTCTTTTATGGATGGCTGCATCCATGCCTTATACTCATGTATTTATATCATAGATTTCAGTTGTATATATGTAGTTGATTCGCAGGTTTTCCGACGACGGGGTCCTCGTCCTGGCACATACTCGTAAATAATTTCACCCCTCACTCTCGTTTTGCCTTCATGCTTTAGGGGGCATCTGTTACACAACATTTTTTCACTGTCCCTCTAATCCCCTTTCCCAGATCTTGGAGAACCCCTACAGTGGTCCCTGTGTACTTTCTCTATCATGAAAGCATGCCTTTGACTCCCATACAGTCTGAAGATCAATCTCTCTTTTGATCATTTCTGGAGTGGCTCCCTAAAAAACCACTTTTTTGGAGTGGCGCAACCGTTCTGTGTCTCACCAGTGCTAATGACCTATCCATAGCCCGTGACTAGTGTTGATCGGATCTAGTATGGACCTCATAACTGCACCGATCTACTTCTGGAGTATTTTTTAAAATGGAAATGAAGCTTCATGGCCTAGAAGTTTCGAGGGCAGAGAGATGTATGTTTTTTTATCAGGATATGGCCAAGCTTCCTCCTTTGGGCCTCTTGTTCCTACAAAAGAGGAACCACCCAAAGAGATAAGCATTTTTCCCACCTTAAGTGGATCCATGTCCCCTCCTCCATCACTATAAATTGATAACCTTCCAATGCCTCTGCTGGTTAGAATAGAATAGAAGAGAATAACAGAGAAAAGTTTGAATATTGTCATAGGCATTGAAGGAGAGAGTTGAGACCCTTAGCCTTCTCCACTGAGTTGAAAAAGAGTGCTTTGGAGACGTGCCCAGATTTAGACCTGTCGAAGGAGAGCTTTGACATCAAGGCGCATGTTGTAACTCCTATTTTATTAATAATATGATACAATTGATATTTATTTTCTATTCTTGTCCGTGTTTATGATACGAATTCTAGCATTCCTTGATAAGTTAGATAGATTATTTTTGTTATATGCATGTTTCAATTCTATGTTTCTTGTTGTTTTTTGGTCACGTGTGCTAGTAATTGAAAGATGGTAGCAGCGGAGATCAAGATTGAAATAGAAAAAGACCAAAGGGCTTCGACAAGGAGCAACATCACAACATCAAACTGTGGTAGGCCATCTCCTTTTATCTATGTTTCATTTATAATCTAGGAAACTAGGTATTTGCTTGTTCCCTTTGTTGCTAGACCCACCCTAGGGATAGAGGGATCGTCTCTGTCCATAGAGAGGATTTACCTAGACAACACATGTCAAATAAATTCCACCATGCCATTGTATTTAAAGAAGTCCTCTAGAATCCCTAATATTCATTATGTCATCTACCAACACTATTTTATGTGAATATATTTCCTTGTTCTCACTTCACATCTATGCATATGGAAGTCAAAACTTGCATTTTCTTATGTAGTAAATCTTAAATTTTTCATCTTACTACTACTACTAGATCATGAATCCAAATAAAGTTCCTTTCACAAGCTTACCACACTTTCTTTCTCCATCCACCCCTAACCCATGAATAAAGTCACTCAAATCACCTGCATATTGAGTCACCTCACTATACCTTCCTTTTTTCCAAATAAATTCTTTCTTAATAGTGAAAATATTTCATCTATGATTTATTCAAATAATTGTTTTCTATGGTTGACTTATATCATGTGGTTTCCTCAAGGTCATCCTTTTCATCAAATCATGCCACATTGACTTTAGTACCTCATCTAGGGTCAATATTACAAAAATATTATAGTGTGTTGGGACTTGAGTACATTAATGATAGGTATCCTGACTATTAACAATGGGAATTAATTAATGTCTCTTGATTGACATATTATACAGGTGATGTTGTGAAAAGTGTTAATGTCGAAAGTGATTCCTATGGAAGAAACAACTCCATCTATGAAGTACTATGATATCTTGAACTATTGCATGCCATCCTACAATGAAGTTATAGAGGTTTTATTCTTATTGATTTTTTGATGAAGCTAATATGTCCGAATGATACTATGGATAAATATATGGTTGGATAGTTCTCGTTAATACCTTTCCAATGGTATATCACACTCTAAAAAGCTCCTCCTAAATGAGAAGTTATGACCATTTACGGATAAAAATTAGCGAGGGACAAAAAGTTTGGATAAAACTCCAACACAAAATATTTTAACCAATGAAAATATTCTAGGTGGATCCATGGTTTCTTGGTTAAGTGAATGGCAGATAGTGGCCAAACATGCATAATATTTAACACTATTCAATGTCAAGAAATTTTCTTCGATTGGAGGGATATGATAGCTAAACAAAGAATCTAATGATAGAGCTTATTTCAAATTGTCAAAAATTTAACCCTATATAATTAGTAAGTACGAATATGACACATGGCATAGGTTGATTGGTTAGAGGATATGAAAATATTAGGTGAGATGATGTCTCTCGAGTATGCGACATGGAAACAAAAATTTTAAGTTTGGATTTTCACGAAGTTTAAATATGGCTTACACATCACACCCCTCATGGACTTCCATGCGGCATGATGATTCCATGTTGACATCATCATGTGGGAAACCATGAACACATGGGTCTAGGTCACATGTGTAGTCACATTGAACAAAGGGATGAGCCTTTCGATAATGAAGAAGGAAATATGGTGATAAAACATGGCGACATGGATGAGGTTGTATGGTTTAAAGATTAAGGATTTTTATGAAATCAGTGGGCTCAGGTTGGCTCCCATATGCCCTAAGACCACGTAAGTATATAAAAATACACATAATCGTGAGGCCATCATAAACATATTTTGATGAATGATAAGATATAATAAAATTTATGAGTCTAGAGATGGGTGAAAAACAATGAAAATTTAAGGTATATCTATGATAATAGAGCCAATGTATAACCTAGGTCATTATATAAAGTTTGTTGTGGAGTTTGTTTTTCATATGCTATGGAATTTGTTGATTTGGTTATATGTGGAGCCTAGCCACAATATCTGGTCCCATCCTCCTTTGAAGTCTAGTTATGGAGTTCAATATTGGAAGGATCCTCAGTTAAATTTTAGTAGGACAGTCCAACCTTAATGGAGGTCAACATATTATGGATATCACTATTTGTAGTAGGGTCCAATTTTGGCGGTCTAGTATGGAAACATATTGCAGAAGTTTTGATATGGAAACATTGCAAATATTTTTATTTGTAGAATAGGTCACCATATAAGTGATGTGGTTGGTAATGTTCTAATTGTTGATAAACACACATACAATAAGCAAGGTTGTATGTTGGGTTTAGTTCATAATTTTTCATTGTCTTGTTGATGCATCAATAACATGATAAACACATATATATATATATAATGAGGAGGGTATAGATCCTGAGAGTTTCATTCGATGAGAAAAAAATAACTATTTCATAAAAAAATGACAATTGAAATCTGATAGCATAGTTTCCAATGGATTGATAGTCGGCACCCAAGGTCACAAGTTCAATACTTAACCTTTATTAGTTAAATTTTTTTATTTTTATTTTTACCCCAGAAGTTTCATTCTCAAACAAATAAGACGTTGTAAGCATTCTATTGAGAAAAATGTTGAGAAGGGGGGAGGCTGAATCAACATTTAAAACTCATACACACTTTTACTTTTCTTTATTGAATTCTATATGCAACTGTACTTAAGCCAAATAGTGTATGTACGTGACTTTCATTCAGGAAACTAGCTTATGCCTAGTGAACTTATAATTAAGATAAATCCTCAGTAACTTTACTTAGAACAGTGCATTACTAATTCATTAAAAATTTAGTAAGCATTAAACATGTGCAGTAAGAACAAAAAAATTCATAAACAAAACACATGAACACCAGGATTTAAGTTGGAAACCCAATGTGAGAGAAAACCACCGTTTTTATCGTCTCTATCTTCAATATTTATTATACAAAAAATTTCTTACAATCTTGTACTGGCACAGAATCATACCAACACACAGGAACCCACCTACTGAAGGCTTCTACCTTCACTCATTCTCCAACTGCTACTTGTTGAGAATGCAACATGATGATGAGCTTAGTGGAAAGAAGTCGCCTTCACTAAGTGGGCCCGTAGGCTATTTTTGGTGCAAAGTCTATTTTTAGACTATGTCTATTTTTAGACATGTGGATCATGTTCTATGAGTTGCAGGATGATATTTTTGTATGGTTGGTCAAGTCGGAAAAAATAGATGGAATTCTATTTTTAGACATATTGGGCGGAATCTATTTTTAGATTGCCATTCCAAAAATAGATATGTCGAATATTATTAGCTCTTAATAATATTTGGACTATAAAAATTATCTTATTCTCTTGGAGCACTTCAATTAAGTGCACAGATGTGGCACAGGAGCTGACAGAAGGAATTACACTATTCCTTAGGGTTATTTGGAGCTATTGCATGGATACTTCAGTTAAAACTCATGTGACAAAGTTTGGTGGAGTTATTGAGCTAGTTGATGGAGTTGTGTTCAGTTTAACTGAGTTAAACATAGTTGAGCTAGTTGTATCTAGTCTAACTGATTGATACACTAGTGAGAGTGGTGTGAATTAATTATTAATTAATTCACTAATTATTAACTCATTAATCAACTAAGGAATACATGAGTTAACTACAGTGCATGGACAGTTTCAGTGGAGACTAGTGAAGAGGTAGGTGAAAGAGCAATGTGACTATCAGTTGTGACTATACTGGTTCATGATTTGCAACAATTAGTGATTGGAGATGCCAATGAGGATTGCGCAGTCAAGGCTGGACCAACTCAATTTCATTCAGAGCCATTCTTCAGCAGGGATTGTGTAGTAGAGGCAGGCTATTAGGTGGCAGAGATTGGAGCATGTGATTTGCTAGATTGGGCTTGATTAGTGTGTAGCAATTGGAGATTGTACTGAGCGCTTGTCAGGATCTTTGTATAATGATTGTTACATGATCTCTATGACATATAATATACAGATAGTTGGGGGTTTTCAGCTTTAAGATTTCCCATAAATACTGTGTTCATATGTGTGATTGTTTATGGTTTTAATGTGCGCATGCGATTGTTTTTATTTCTGAAATTAATGATCAATGGTAGAAGAGATTCTGTATTGTGCATGAAGTTAAAATAGTGTGTGATCAGGATAATCTCGGTGAATAATATATCAGTTATTCAAATTTCTACATGGTATCGAAGAAATATTGATCATTGGAGCAATTGCAAAACATTGAAGTGGTTGAGTTTTGTGCTGGTGGAATTCGAATTTGCAGCAGTGTTTTCTTGGTGTCGAAGTTGAGATGTCTTTCAACATATTGTGATTAGAGTATGCCCTTGAGGGCAGCTCGAATTATATTTCATGGAAGGACAGGATGGAGGCGGTGCTGGATGACAATGGGTTGAAGGAGTTCATAGATGCAGAAATTCCAAAACCTGCTTCTAGCGATGCTGCTGCACTTGACGCATGGAAAAAGAAGACAGCAAAGTGTCGAAGGATTTTTTTGGAAGGTGTAAAGGATCACATAGTGTCCAGCCTTCATGGTAAGGCTTCTCCATTCTTGATGTGGAAAGCATTGACAGACTTATTCCAAAGCAAGAGCGAGCAGAGGAAGTTGGCGCTCAAGGATAAACTCAGGAACATAAAAATGGAGAAAGGCAACAGTATGCCCAAGTACCTCACGAAGTTCATCCAATGTAGGGATGAGATGGGAAGTGTGGGGGTGACTGTAGATGATGAGGACTTGGTGAGCTTGGCTCTCCTTAGGCTTCCAAAGAGTTGGCATTCCTATCAGGACTCTGCCAATGGTCGGGAGAAATTGCCAGGATAGGAGTGACTTTGGTCGGATCTTGTGCAAGAGGAGATAAGGAAAAGTACCAAGGATGGATCTTCATCAAAGAACTCAGATGAAGAAAATTGCGCTTTGGCTAAAAAAGCAAGGAAGGGGAAGAGCAAGAAGAATGATTCTCAATCCGGTGCAAAAGGCAAGAAGCAGAACATGTCCAAGGTGAAGTGCGTTCACTGTCACCAACACAGACATTAAGCCACTAATTGTCCACAAAATAAGAAAAATAAGCGGGCTGCTGGATCTGCAGCTAGAGAGGCCTTACCCTCGCAATTTGAGCTAGATTTTTCACTGATCGCATGCTTGGTCTCAATTATGATGGGTTCAGTGTGGTTTCTTGACAGTGGTGCATCTTTTCATATGACCGGAGACAAAGATTTGTTTACTGATCTGGATGAGAAAGATCTTGGAGTGCACATCGAGATGGGTGATGATGGTAGATACAGTGCGATTGGTATCGGTACCATTTCCTTTGAGAGGGAGTCTGGTAAACCCTTCTCGTATCAAGGAAGTGATGCATGTTCCGTGATTGAAGAAGAATCGATCTCTCATCTCGTGGCCATGTTAGAAGACAAGGATATGATGTTTTCTTTAGTGAGGGAAAGGATTTCAAGCTGAAAGAAGGCAAATCGGTTAAACCCCGTGAGGATAGGGGTTCGAGTTAAGAACCTTTACCAATTGTAGGTAGATGGCTATGCGCAATGGAAGGCAAGGCGAAGGAGTGGTGAGCCAGATGATGGCGAGTTGTGGCACCGGAGGATGGCTACCTTCACCATGGCGCTTTGAAAATTTTGCAGCAGATTTCTACCGGGCTTCCCAAGGGTACACTTGTGCAGTCAGATCAGTGCAAGGGATGTACTTTGGGAAAAATTGTGAAAGCCACCTTTCATGAGAAGGATAGTCGCGCCACGACGATCCTTGAGATAATTCACACAGACGTGTGTGTACCTTTCTCAGTAGCTTCGACAACAAAGCACAGGTATTATGTGATATTTGTTGATGAATTTTCTCGTAAGTGCTGGATATTATTCATGCAGAAGAAGAGCGAGACATACTCAAAGTTCGTGAGTTCAAGGCACTGGTGGAGAAAGAGTCGGGGAAGCAGGTGAACGCTCTTAGGAGCGACAATGGTGGTGAATTCATCTCTGGAAAATTCAAGGACTTTTGCAGCGCAGAAGGAATTCGAAGAGAGCTCATAGCACCTCATAACCCACAGTAGAATGGGGTTGCTGAGCGGAAGAACAAAACGATCGTGGGTGCTGCACGGGCGATGTTGCATGATCAAGGCCTTCCCATACACTTGTGGGCTGAGGCATGCAATACTGCAGTATATGTGCAGAACTATTGTCCTCACAGGATACTTGGCATGAGTACACCCGAGGAGGCGTTTTCTGGTAAGAGGCCTGATATTTCCCATTTGAGGATTTTTGGTTCACCCGTTTACATTCATGTGACTAAGGATGCCAAGAAGAAGCTGGAGCCGACTACAAAGGTTGGTATATTTGTGGGGTACACTGATACACCCCACAACTATCGTGTGTATTTGCCAGACAGTCGCAATACTGTTGTGCGACGGAATATCAAATTTCATGAGGAGAAAGCCATGAAGTGTTCGCTTGAGAGGGAGCCACACTTGCATGCAGATCAGGAGCTATTAGTTCCTAAGGATGCCTCTCATCGTGATGTGGATCAGCCACAAGAGGAGGTTCGCGGAGTGGAAGAGACCACCTGCGCCGCCAACCATCGAGAAGGAAGCGCACTACGCGGTGGCCGAGCAACTGGCTCAAGATGCGCAGAAGGTTGTAGGACCCCTACATCATAGCACGTACAAAGACAATACCGACCGGTATACCCCGGATATGTCTCTTATGAGCAAGTGTATCGTGACAGAGCCATCCTCTTTTGAGGAAGCTATGGAGGATCCCGCATGGGTAGATGCCATGGTGGAAGAGTATGATTTGATTGTCAGAAACAGTGCATGGGAGATTGTCCCAAGGCCGGAAGGGAAATTAGTGGTGGGTTCAAGATGGATCTACAAAGTGAAGCAAGCAGCTGACGGTAGTGTGGAGAAGTACAAGGCAAGATTTTTTGCCCGAGGCTTCTCACAAATTGAGGGGATCGATTATGAGGAGACCTTTGCACCTGTCGCAAGGTACTCTTTCATACGGACGATTCTTGCTCTCTCAGCGTAGATGGGGTGGCACATTCATCAGATGGATGTTAAGACTAAGTTCCTCAACGGAGTGATTGAGGAGGAGGTGTACATAGAGTAGCCCGAAGGTTTCGAGATCTTCAGTAGCGAGTCACATGTGTGCAGGCTCAAGAGAGCGCTGTATGGGTTGAAACAAGCACCTCGTGCTTGGTACACATGGATAGATAGTTATTTCACTGGACTTGGATTCTCCAAGAGTGAGGCGGATCTAAACCTATGCTAGATTGTGGTGGAGTGTGAGTTGCTGATCATTGTACTTTATGTAGATGACTTTATTTTGACAGGTGATGAACAGTTGATACTCTCATGTAAGGCTGATCTTGAAAAATAGTTTGAGATGAAGGACTTGGGCCTCCTTCATTATTTCTTAGTATTGGAAATTTGGCAAAGGCACAGGATCGGTTTGTGTCTTAAGGCAAGCATGCTCGGGACATCGAGAAGTTCAACATGCATGGATGCAAGCCTGTTGATACTCCTCTTCCTGGTGGTTGGAGGAAGGAGGATGCTAGTTCAGCGGAGGTAGTGGATGCCAGTGTTTATCGACAGTTGGTGGGGTCGCTTATGTATCTGGTCAATACACGACCCGACATATGCTATGCTGTTAACCAACTTTCACAAGCTATGGTTAAGCCAACCAAGCTCTTTTGGAAGGCGGGGAAGCATGTATTGAGATATCTCAGAGGCACATCGGGATATGGATCATGGTACAGACAGTCGGATGAGGTGAAGCTATGTGGCTTCACGGATGCAGATTGGCCAGGGAGCCCAACGGACAGAAAGAGCACATCTGGAGGGATTTTCAGTATCGGGTCAACGCTTGGCACAAGCAGAAGAAGATATCGTTACACCCGCTCACAGAGGCCAAGAGTTTGGCCGCATGTGAGGCTATATGGATGAGGAAGATCCTGGCCGGTTGTTCGGTTCACACTTAGATCCTACCGGATATATTGTGATAATCAGAGTTGCATCAAAATCTCGGTTAATCCAGTATTTCATGATAGATCTAAACACATTGACATCCAGTATCATCATATCAGAGATTGTGTGCAACAAAAGATCATGTTACTTTCATACATTCCCACGGAGGATCAGGATGCTGATATCTTGACGAAGGCGCTCACCAGGAGCAAATTCGAATACCACACGGGCAGGATCAGGGTGGCAGATAACCCCTATATTGTTGAGAGGGAGTGTTGAGATTGCAACAAGATTATGAGCTTAGTGAAAAGAGTCGCCTTCACTAAGTGGGCCCGCAGGCTATTTTTTGTGCAAGTCTATTTTTAGACATGTCTATTTTTAGACATGTCGATCATATTCTATGAGCTGCATGATGCTATTTGTGGATGGTTGGTCAAGTTGGAAAAATAGATGGACTTCTATTTTTATACATATTGGGCGGAATCTATTTTTAGATTTCCAGTCTAAAAATAGATATGTCGAATATTATTAGCTCTTAATAATTTTTGGACTATAAACATTATCTTATTCTCTTCTCTTGGAGCACTTCAGTTAAGTGCACAGATGTGGCACAACAACTGACAGAAGGAATTACGTTATTCCTGAGGGTTTACTAGAGCTAATGCATGGAGGAATTTAGGTAGAACTCATGTGACAGAGTTTGGTAAGGTTGGAGAAGTAGTTGGTGGAGTTGTATTTAGTTTAACTCAGTTAGACTTAGTTGAGCTAGTTGTATCTAGTCTAACTGAATGATACAATAGTGAGAGTGGAGTGAATTGATTATTAATTAATTCACTAATTATTAACTCATTAATCAACCAAAGAATACATCAGTTAACTACAGTGCATGGACAGTTTCAGTGGAGACCAGTGAAGAGGTAGGTGAAAGAGCAGTGTGACTATCAGTTCTGACTATATTGTTGCATGATTTGCAACAACCAGTGATTGGAGATGCCAATGAGGATTTTGTGAGAAAGGCTGGACCAATTCAATTTCATTCAGAGCCATTCTTCAGCAGTGATTGCGCAGTAGAGGCAGGCTATCAGGTGGCAGAGATTGGAGCATGTGATTTTCTAGATTGGGCTTGATTAGTGTGTAGAAATTGGAGATTGTACTGAGAGCTTTGTGAGGAGCTTTGTATAATGATTTTTACATGATCTCTATGAAATATAATATACATATAGTTGGGGGTTTTCAGCTTTAAGCTTTCCCATGAAATACTGTGTTCATATGTGTGACTGTTTATGGTTTTAATGTGTGCATGCGATTGTTTTTATTTCTGCAATTAATGATCAATGGTAGAAGAGATTTTGTATTGTGCATGAAGTTAAAATAGTGTGTGATCAGGAGAATCCCGGTGAATAATATATCAGTTATTCAAATTTCTACACTACTATAGGGGAGCTCCAACCCCTTGATCTCATTTAATATCCACCAATGGAAGGGAGCTTCGACCCCCTGCTCTCATTTACCAGCCACTGTTGGAAGGGAGCTACAACCCCCTCATTTGATCACCAACTCCTATAGGCGGGAACCTTTGACTTGCTCAGACAAGGCTCCAACCCTCAACACCATCGTGGACCACGTTTCATAAATTTTCACACTCGATCCACTAACTTCAATACATCACAACTCATAGGCCTCTTTTCATCATATTCTCAGGCTGGACCCATTGCATTCATTTATGCCCAATACCATACATCAAACTAAAACATATAAATATACCAAATCATTCGCTGAATCATCAATAAAACAACCAATCATTGATCTTTAATCACAGTAATATAACATCATAATCAATACTCAAACAACCCAGATCTATATTAAGACATCATTGAAAGACAAAAAAAACACAACAAAACTAATCATACATTTTCTTCAACATTCTTCAGCAAAACCCTGCAGTGCATACATGCCTTTTAGTAGACTTATTCGCGTATGTACTCTCTTATCCCGAAACTAACTCGCGTATATATCCCAACATATTACTGAACATATACGCTACTATGTAGAACCAAACTCATGTGTATACGCACCATACTCATGTCAAACCCATGTATAGATTTGTAAATAATTCAAGACTACACAATGCTTCATAACTTCAAACTTACTTAGATCATACCCTTCACTGCAGCAAACATGCGCCAGACCACATATCTAAACAACTCATAAACAGATCATGCAAATACATAGTTATTTTAGGTAGAGATACTTATCCATCATTGTATTCATGAGTTCATATTTATTTCAGATCTATCAATCAAATATAGCCCATACCATACAAATATACTTCATATTGAAGTATTAATTCATTATCCTTACTCATGCAAACTTGGAACTTTGATCTTCACATCCTTATATAGTGAGAGCCTTAGCAAATACCATGAGCCAGAACCACACAAGTACCAATTTTATTCTTAGAAGAGATAAAATAGCCATTATTGTGCTAAATACTGTGGGATAATACCATGGTATAGAACCTTGGTATTATTAAATTAGTGTGCTAACATGTATGCGAATTTTCTTCTTTATACCCACATGTATACGCGACTTGGCCTTAACGAGCCCTCATATATTTATTCAAATATTCATCTTCATCAAACTTCTAATTCTGATCTGCAAACTTCTGTTCCATCATTATGTTATTATGTTCCATCACTCTGTCACCTCTGAACTGATATGTGAACTCTGTTACAAGTGGGTTTCCATCAAGGAAAACACCTTTATAATAATGCCAAAAATATCCCCCTTTGGACTTGATGGCAATCATATTAGCGTTTTCTCACCATAAATTGAAGATACATGTTAGACACAACAAGATAAAAATTATTCAAATACTAAGTTACTCTCCTCCTTTTACATCAAGGGAAAAGGGTGGACCAATGCTGAAACAAATTTTTTCTTTCCTTGTAGATACAAGAGCTCTGTAGATATGATCTTCACTATACTAACCATGCTCTCCTTGAGCACATGATGAATCTTAAAAATATTTTCAATGAATTACATGACTCTATAACTCATCAGAGTATGAAATTTCCTATCACCAAGGACTCATACTTACATCATTCACCCAATCAAGTGGGCCTACATATTTGAATCAACTAACCAACCAAGTGGGGTTACATATTTGACATAATCACCCAACCAAGTGGGTTTACATATTTGAACTGACCTCAAAAGTCCATACATGTTTGAATATGAAAATATTTACATCATAGATCTCAACATGACCTTTACAGATATGATTTTTATAACCAAGACCAAAGGACCTCAATAAAGAGAGAGATTATCTAACATAATTCAAAAACCATTATAAACATAATGCCAACAATTCTTTATACTCTGCAAGGCTAATACTCCCCCTGAAACTGTGCTACCTATTCATTTTCAACAACTCATCAAAGCATCTTCATAAATCAAATAAATATCAATGAAAAATCATAACTCTGTTATGAAACCAGCTCCAAAAATAGAAGAAAAGAGAGATCAATGCCTTAGAAATCAGCCACTTCGAGGGGGCAACCTCCAATAAATTACATAAATGAACAATTCTTGGATGATACAAATGACCAAAAACTCCTTCTATATATAGGATTCCATGGGCCCACAATATAATCCTAGCCGACCTAACAATAACAATGTAAGGGCACAATAATAACAATATTGGGGTTACAGGGGTACAACAGTAACAATAAAGGGGCTACACTAATAACAATAAGGGACAAAACTAGTAATATAGGGACCTAACATGCCCCGATCCTTCAAAAAAGTGTTGTCCTCAACGCTTGAGTAGCTCTAGGTGCTTCTGTATAAAATTCTCATCCTCCCATGTAGAATCTTCAGTGGGTAAGTTCTTCCACTTGATGAGATACTCTGAAATTGATCGATTTCATAGCTATCGAGTTCTTGTTTCCATCACGGCTTCGGGTTCCAATATGAATTTTCCTTCCTCGTCAAGTTCTGGCAATATTGTTTGAATTGGAAGAATTTCACCTATAACCTTCTTTAAGCATGAAACATGGAAAACTAGATGCACTTGCGAAGAAGTAGGAAGCTCCAATTTGTATGCCATAGTACCAATCTTTTGCAACACCTTGTAAGGACCATAGTACTTTGGCGATAAATTATTATCCTTATTAGCTTGCTTGAGGGACATTTTTTTGTATGGTTGTAGCCGTAAAAATACCTAGTCTCCTACATCAAAACTTCTCTCACTGCGATGTTGATCTGCCTGTTGTTTCATTCGATTTTGTGCCAAATTTAGGTTATATTTTAAGATTTGGAGAACTTCTTGTTGATGCTCGATGTGATATTACACTGCTTTAACCTTATAATTTTCTCTTAAAGATGATGTGATGGATGGTGGATGATATCCATAAAGTGCCATAAATGGGGTCATTTTTGCTGTAGTATGGAAGGAAGTGTTATACCACCATTCAGTGAGAGGTAACCACTTGACCCATTGTGTTTGTTTATCAGATACAAAACAACGAAGATATCCTTCCAAACATTTATTTACTATCTCAGTTTGACCATCAGATTGAGGATGATAAGATGAGCTATGAGCTAATTGAGTACCCAAACAAGAAAATAACTCCGTCCAAAAATTTCCAGTAAAAATGGGATCTCTGTCGCTCACAATAACCCTTGGGCTTCCATGTAGCTATTGAATTCTGTCCATAAATGTAGTAGCAACTGTACTTGCTTTAAATGGATGAGATAATGCACAAAAGTGTGCATACTTGGTAAATCTATCAACTACCACCATGATGACACTCTTTCCTTCGGACTTAGGTAAACCTGTGATAAAATCCATTGAAATCTCCTCCCAACGTTGACCTGGAATGGATAAAGGTTGTAGAAGTCCTGGGGTCTTAATTGTTTCCACTTTATTCTTTTGGCAAACCAAACATTCCGCCACAAACTTTCGAATATCAGATTTAAGGCCATCCCAAAAAAATTCTTTCTTCACCCTGTGGTAAGTTTTTAAAAATCCTGAGTGTCCTCCTAAAGGAGAAGTGTGCAATTCCAAAAGAATCTTTTGTTTTAGTTGGGAATTCTTACAAAGATATAAGAAATCTTTGTACCATAAGGAATCATTTTTCCAAATAAATGTATCAGATGTACTAGGATCTTGCTGCAACTTTTGAATGAGTCTCCACACTTCTTCGTCCTTCTTCCATTCATCCCTTGCTTCAGTTATCCAATCTGGTTGGATAATAGAAATGGCACACAGCGATGCTTCCACCTCTTCATTATTTCTTGAGAGTGCATCTGCAACAACATTTAGCTTCCCTTTTTTGTAGATTATTTCAAATTCATAACCCAACATCTTTGTGACCCATTTTTGCTGCTCTTCTGAAGATAGTCTTTGCTCCAAAAAGTGTTTAAGACTATCATGATC
Organism: Pinus albicaulis; assembly: GCA_034641835.2. NCBI lineage: Eukaryota > Viridiplantae > Streptophyta > Pinopsida > Pinales > Pinaceae > Pinus > Pinus albicaulis. The sequence continues at coordinate 1,498,372,003 of CM076579.1, read as the reverse complement.
AGTTTTTACCTTGAAGTGTCTTCCCATTATGTAAGTTCGCCATTTCTTTAGTGCATGTAGTATTGTTAACATTTCCTTTTCATAAATAGCTTTTTGTAAATACTTTCCTTTGATTGGACAGCTTTCAAAAGCAATGGGTCTTCCTTCTTGCATTAAAACAACACCAATTCCATTTCCTGAGGCATCACATTCCACAATAAAGGTTTTTGTGAAGTCTGGCATAGCTAAGACTGGTGCTAGGCACATTTCCTCTTTAATATGTTCAAAGGCCTTAGTTGCTTCAAGAGTCCATGAAAATGCATCTTTCTTCAAAAATGTTGTTAGAGGTGCTTCTATTCTCCCATAATTCATAACAAACTTGTGATAATACCCTGTTAACCCAAGAAATCCTTGCAACTTCTTTATGGTTGTGGGGACTTTCCATTCCTTAATGGCTTTAATTTTGTTAGGGTACCTTAACACCCTCGTGAGATACAATATGACCTAGATATTCCACCTCTTGTACTCTAAAGAAACATTTGGATGTTTTTGCAAATAATTGTTTCTCCCACAATAGTTTGAGCACCCTATCAACATGTTGAACATGATCCTTCCAAGACCTGCTATAGATTAGTATATCATCAAAAAATACTAGCACAAATTTTCTAAGGAAAGGTTTTAAAATGGAATTCATCAACCCTTGAAATGTAGAAGGTGAATTGGTAAGGCAAAAATGCATGACCAAAAATTCATAATGACCCTCATGAGTTCGAAATGCTATTTTCAGAATATCTTCAGTCTTCATTCTAATTTGTTGATATCCTGAGCGAAGATCCAACTTGGTAAATTAAATTTCTCCATGTAATTCATCCAATAATTCATCAATCACAGGAATGGGAAATTTATCTTTAATGGTGAGCTTATTGAGCTCCCTATAATCCGGACACATGCGCCATGATCCATCCTTCATGTGCACCAATTCTACTGGAGCAGAGAAAGAACTTTGACTAGGTTGAATTATACCAGCCTCTAACATTTCTGCAATCATACGTTCAATTTCGCTCTTTTGGACATAAGGATATCTATAAGGCCTGATGTTCGGAGGACAACTTTCTGGAATCAAATGAATATCATGATCATGATCATGAATATGTGGGAGTCCTTTGGGAGTTTCAAACACCTTGGAATGATTGTCCAAGACTTTTTGGAGATCTATAGAAATAGATGATTTTGATGTTGGAACTTCTAGTGAGCATAATTGTGAAATTACACCTCGTTTTTCTTTATTCAGAAGCTTTTTCATGACATTAGAGTTTATTATCTTTCCTAGCTTCCCTACAATACCCCGTAATTCAACTTCCTTTCCTTCTAAAAAAAATTTCAAGAAAAGTTCTTGAAAATTAAAAGCTACTGTCCCCAAAGATTGTAACCATTGTACTCCTAGGACAACATCAGCACCTCCCATAGGAATGGAAATCATTGGACTACTCAATACATATTCCCCCATGGTTAGCTTGATATTATGGCATTTTCCATAGAAATTTATAGTTCCTCCATTTGCAACCATCACTTGAAATTCTGGTGCTGGGTATACGAAACAATTCAATTCTTTGGCTACCTTGCAATGAATAAAATTATGGGTACTACCCGAATCAATCAACACTACTACCTTTCTCTTCTTGATATGTCCTTCTATCTTGAGAGTTTGCGGAGTGGTAATTCCTGCCAATGCATTACATGATATGGTCGGACTCATTTATTCCTCTTCTAGGGTTGGTTCCTAGTGTATATCCTCTTCTTTTGAAGATTTTTATTCATTTTCTTCTTCCTCTTCACAATCTATGTAAAATAATTTCTTCTCAGCACACTTATGACCTTTAGTGTATTTTCTATCACAACTGTAGTAAAGCCCTTTTTCTCTTTTTTCTTCCAATTGTTGTGGTGTCAACCTTGTAGGTTGTGGAAGTATAGGAGTAGGAACACTTCCATCTTTATATATGTGAGTGGTAGGCTTCCTTGTTGCCATAATTTTACACTCAATTTTTCTTGCCAACCTGAATGCCTTTTCCAATGAATCAGGTTCCCAAACTCGAACTTCATGTTGGATGTTATCCTTTAAAGTACCTATGAAGGCATCAATCCTGTGTTCCTCTGGAATATCAGTTACCCTTATATCCATGTTACGGGATCCTTGCCATCAAACTTCCTCATATCCATATTTGGAATATGGTGGTTCTTCCTTCCAACATTAGAGTTTATGAAATCACGATTAACTTTTATTTTGTTCTCATCATGAGTTTCCTCTACTATCTTTTCACCATTAGGAAACATTTCTTGTATCAACTTTGCGAAACCTTTGATGTTTACTTTTAGATCATTCTTCATGTTTTCCATTTTTTCATCAATATTAGCTTCCATGTCATCTATCTTAGCTTCCATGCCAACTTCCATGCCCTCCATCTTAGCTTCCATGCCTTTCTTCAAACCATCCATCTTATTTTCCATGCCTTTCTTCAAAACTTCCATTTCATTTTTTGTTGCTCTTTGCGATAGGTGCACTTTCTCTTGTAATTTTGACATCTCATGTTGCATTTCTTCGTCTTCATGAGTCATATTAGATCCTTATGAAGGCTTAATGGGTGTTGAATTCTTTCTAGGGGGAATTTTAGTACCAAATACTGATATCTATTCTTGAATATTCCCTTGGAAAAAATTCAAACTAATTTTTTTCAAATGAGACTTATGTAATTCAAAAAAAAATACACACCTTTTTCTTGCTTTTGAGGAGCTCGATATTGAAACTGAATTATCTCTGTGATTTCGGATCTTCAATATCTGAAATTTTTCCCTGAGGTATCCCTCTAAATTCTCTTTCTAATGCCATAGGTCTGACCTTATTTGGACTCTTCAAGGAAAATTTATGTCCAATCTCCCACAATGACCTAATTATGGACTAGTTCAGTAGAGCGAACTTGTACAACTTGCCACCTATCACTGTTTCCTCTTTTGGCTCTGAAATTTATAGACAGGAAACTAAAGTCCGTATAATTGCGGCCACTTTTTACAGAATCAAAATCAGATGCTCAGAGAGAGATTTATGAAAATTTTCCCACGGTCATCTCTTTGAGATGAAATTCGTGAGCCTAAAAAAATCATAACTTCCACAGATCATATCTCCAAAAATATTGTGAACAAAGATCTAAAATTTTTACAGGAGGTTCTTTAGGATTTCGGCTTCACTTTGTGAAAACTTTAGCTTTTGAAACCTCATAGAAAAATATTTATGGAAAAAATTCCGCGATGACCTGGTTAGGTTAAATTAAGGAGCCTGCACAAAGCCCTAACTTCCACAGATCATATCTCTGAAAATATTATGAACCAAGCTCTAAAATGTTTCGATGATGTTCCTCAAGATTTCGGCTTCGTACTCTAAAAAATTCAGCTTCTGAACCTTCGTAGACAAAAATTTATAGTGAAAATTCCACGATGACCTGTTTGGAGTAGTGAAACCCTAGAATGCAAAGATCTGATACCAAATGTTATGAAACCAGCTCCAAAAATAGAAGAAAAGAGAGATCAACGCCTTATAAATTAGCCACATTGAGGGGGAAACCTCCAATACATTACATAAATGAACAATTCTTGGATGATACAAATGACCAAAACCTCCTTCTATATATAGGAGTCCATGGGCCCACAATATAATCCTAGCTGACCTAATAATAACAATGTAAGGGCACAATAATAACAATATTGGGGTTACAGGGGTACAAAAGTAACAATAAGGGGGCTACACTAATAAAAATAAGGGACTAAACTAGTAATATAGGGACCTAAAAAGCTCAATACCATATCAGTAGACAGTAGACCAATCAAATCATAACTATTAGTAGCATGTCAGAGTCTGATCTTGAGTCTATCCCATTGTTTTTCTGTTATAGAGAAACATATGCAACTTTCTGCAAAGAAACACACGTATATATGTGACTATACTTAATGAAACCTGCGTACAACAAGAAACCTTCTGAATTTTTACCTATAGACTGAGCAGACTGGATTAACATCAAAGTGAGGCAGAGACAACTCCCAGTTTCTGTCTGAGATATTCAAATGCTTCTCTGGGGAGATGTTTAGTAAATATATCAACAACTTATTCTTTGGAGGGATCATACTCCAATTTAACATTTTTATCAAGCACTTGTTCTCGTAGAAAGTGATACTTAATAGGAATATGCTTGGTTTTGGAATGCATAACAAGATTTTTTGAAATACTAATAGCACTTGTATTATCACATAGGATGGATAATGGGTGGAAAAAATTTAATTTGAATATCTTGTAATGTCTGCATCATCGAGTGAAGTTGTGTGCAACAAGATGCAACAACCACATATTAGCCAATATACTAATCGGGGCCCCATATAAAATGCACATCCACTAGTGATTTTTCGATCATCAACATTTCCAGCCTAGTCCACATCTGTGTTAGCATGAAGAGTAATATAGACATTTTTAGGATACCATAAACCAAAGTCATGAGTTCCTTGGAGATATTTGAATATTCTCTTTACTTCCTGAAGATTTGATTCCTTGGGATTGGATTGGAAACGTCAAACAATCCCAATTGCATGCATGATATATGGTATAGTACCTGTTAGATAAAGAAGACCTCCAATCATAGATCTATATTCTGGTTGGTTTATAGTGGGAGAATCATCATGAGAACTGAGGTTACATCCTGTCATCATTGGAGTACATACAGGTTTTTAGTCTTACATCCCATACTCCTTCATAATCTTCTTGAGATATTTTTTTTGTGAGAGAAAGATGCCATCTTTTTCTTTTTGCACTTTTAAACCAATAAAATATGTTAGTTCCCCAGGTAAAGACATTTAAAAATTTTTATGCATAACAGAAGAAAATTTTTGACTCATATATTCTTCATTACAACCAAAGATGATGTCATCAGCATAAACAACAATAATTATACATTTATCATCCTCAATTTCTATGTACAAGTTGTTTTCTGCAGATCCTTTTGTGAAACCTTGTTGTTGAAGATACTATTTAACACGGTAATACCATGCCCGTGGAGCTTTTTTTAGCCCATATAAATCCTTTTTGAGTTTACATGCAAGGTTTTCATCATTCCCCAAAATTAATTCTTCTGGTTGTTCAATATATAATTCTTCTTCTAAATCTCCATTAAGGAAAGCAGATTTTACATCCATTTGATAAACTTTGAAATGTTGAAAACTTGAAAATGCAAGAAATATTCTTATGGCTTCAAGTCTGGCCACTGTTGCAAATGTTTCTTCAAATTCTATACCTTCTTGTTGAGCATAACCTTTACAAACAAGTCTAGCTGTATTTCTAATGACTTCTCCAATTTCATTCAACTTATTTTTGAATATACATTTTGTCCCAATAACATTTTTATCATGAGGCCTTGGAACCGATTCCCAGGTATTATTCTTTTCAATTTGATCAAGTTATTCATCCATGGCCTTAACCCAACATTCATCTTTACTAGATTTATTTATATTTTGTGATTCAATGATGGATAATAAAGCTAGATAACTAGGAGATCCTATAAGGGTTCCTCTTGCTTGTACCCAAGATTCCTTTTCTCCTAGAGTTTGAGTTTCTGGATGATTCTTTTGAACATACTTGGACGGAGCCTTTTCTTTATCTGATGTGTCTTCTTCTGATGCTTCTTTAGTTTCTTCTTCTATATCATCGCAATTTTATGTGGGAAAACATTCATCATCATCATCCCCTTTTTTTTTGTTTCCCTTTTGGGAGTTGTGCATGCTTCTTCAACCACAATATTATTACATTCAACAAATTTCCGAAGTATATTATTGTAGAATTTTTATCCTTTACTTCTATATGAGTAACCAAGAAGTATTCCTTCATATGCTTTAGCTTCAAAGTTACCAAGTTTTTCATCATTATTTTTGATGAAATATTTTTTTCCAAAAACTCTAAAATGATTTACAGTGGGAAGCTTACCATACCAGAGTTCATAAGGATTTTTATCACTTTTCACATGATAAAACTACGGTATGTGCAGCTTCACCCCAGAAGGTGTCAGGAGTTCCAGACTCATCAAGCATAGCATGAACCATTTTCTTAACTGTTCTATTCATTCTTTCTGCCACTCCATTTTGTTGAGGAGTTCTGGCTACAAAAAATTGTCTTTTTATGCCACATTGTTCACAAAAATCAAAGAATTCATCTGATATGTATTGTCCTCCTCGATCAGATCTTAGAAATTTTATTTTTAGATCTTATTAATTTTTAACTAATTCTTTGAAGACCTTAAATTTATCAAATGCTTCATCTTTGTGTTTCAATAAACCAATCCAGCACATTCTAGAAAAACCATCAATGAATAATATATAGTATTCCTCTCCATGAGGTGAGTTTTTCCTTACAATTCCACACAAATCAGTATGTATAAGTTCAAAAGGCTTACTTTATGATCCTTCTTTGGCATTGAAATGAACTCCAGTTTTCTTACCGAATTTACATGACTTGCATATGGTACTTGCTGGTAGGGTGATGTTACGTATATCACGAATAGATTTGAGCCTACTTTATTTTCTTATCTGAGAAAAACCTAGATGTCCCAACCTTCTGTACCATAAACATTTTTCCTCTGCTTTTCCTAGGTAACATTGTTCTTGACCGCCTTTCAATATATACAAAATTATTGGTGTTCTTGTTCCTTTTATTATGGTTTTTCCTGTATCAAGTTCACGAACCACACATTCTTTTGATCAGAAGACCACCTCATTTCCTTGGTCACACATTTGGCTAACACTCAACAATTTATGCTTTAATCAATCAACATACATAAAATTACCAGCTTTAACCTTTTTTTTTAGAAAAACATACCCTTTGCCCTTAATGATAGGAGGGGAGTCATTTCCAAAAGTGACATTCCTTTCTTTCTTGAATGCATTGTATGAAATGAGTTTATTTTTATCACCTGTCATGTCTTTTGAACATCTGCCATCAATGTACCATTGATTTTCTTGTCTTTCTGCAAATAAATCTATGCCACGAATTTCAGATTATAAGTTCTTCTTTCTCCATACCTTAGAATTTTTTTATATTTTCTCCTTTCGTTGTAATTTGCTCCAACATTAAAATTTCTCATGTCCAAAGTTATTGAAAAATGAGCATTCAATTTCATATTTAAGAGGAGAGAAATTGCTATAGGTATTCTTCTTTATTCCTGTCTCATTCCTTTGTTTTCTTGATTCTATAATCATGATGGTTTTGTATGCAACACATTGAGCAGCTTTGGGACCAAAATTATGACATGAGAAACATTTTCCATTAAATATGAAATTTTTGTGATCATAGAAAATTCTAGCATTGATTACCTTTTGACTGATTCTTCTATTATTGTTCATCCTTGAATTAGAGTGAACATGATTTACCTACGAAGTGTCTTTGTTCTTCTGCTGAAGGTTGAAACTTTACTGACTAGATTTTGTTGCATTTAGATAGCTTCCAGTTATGGCAAAGGATTTTTATGTCTGTGATGATTCACCAATGTATCCAAGACCTGTCTTCATAAGAGGAGAACGCTGAACCTTGATAATTTCATCTAAGGTTTTAGATCCTTTAGCAACTCTAATATTTTGAGTTTTTATTTTCTCAAGTTTCTTTCTTAGACTTACTATTTCACATTCTAACTTCTCATTATGCTTCTCCTTTTCTACGAGCTCATTCTTTAGAGTATTTATGTCTACCTTGTTTTCTTCCAAGCATATTTTGAGTTGAGTAATTTCTTCAAAGAAATATTTTTCTTCTAAACCATCCATACAGTTATCATTAGACTCATTAGTGTTTTTCTAAAATGCCATGAGTAATTTAAGATCTTGATCAGATTATCCTTCTTCACTATTTGACAAGTCATCACTATATTCATGAGTATAATAACTTTTCCTATTGTCACTATATTCATGAGTATAATAAATTTTACTCTTATCATGATTATCTTTATGAGGACATTTAGCAGCATAATGACCCACTCTACCACAAGAAAAAACATTCGAAGGGAAGCTTACATCTGAACTTTTTGATGCCAAGATGAAGTTTCTTTACGAAATTTACCTCATCTTCTTTTGATACATACCCTGATTCCTTGTTTTCTTCCTTTTCATTTCCTTTTTTAGTTGCTTTAAATGCGGCTTCTTTGACGTTTTAGGGACCTCCTTTTATCATTTAAAAATCAGTCAGGATCCCATGAAGTTGAACAACAATAAGAGTCTGCAGATCCTGCTTTTATTCAATTGAAGACACTTTTGAATCGAATTTAGGAGTTAGAGATCTTAATATTTTATCTACTATAGTTTTGTCTTTTATGTCTTCACCCATATTTCTCATACAATTTACAATCTCATCTAGACGTATAAAGAAACTAGAAATACTTTCATCATTATGCATTGTGAGATTCTCATATTGAATTCTGAGAGTTTGGAGTTTAGAACTTTTTACCTTGTCATCTCCTTCATAGATTAGGACGATTTTTCCATATTTCCTTTTCTTTATTTAACTGCATAACTTTGACAAATTTTGATTCGGCTAGGCTTCCCAATAATGAATTGACAACTTTCACATTGGTTTCATATGTCTTCTTTGCTCCTGCATCTGTGAGAACTACAACTAGATATTGTTAACCTCCTTCAATAATTGCCCAAACATCTACTACAAGAGATTGAAGATAGGATCTTGTTCTTGTCTTCCAGAATATTAAATTATTTCCATTTAAGAGTAGTGGTCTGATAGATTTTGTTCCATCTTGATTTCTCATCTTGGTAGATCTTCCTTCAACCGATCAAGCTTCTTCTCAAGGACCTACTCTGATACCAATTGTTGGGAGAAATACTGAGAGAGTGGGCCGGGGGGTGGTGGGTGGGGGGGTGAATTAGTATTTAAAACTCACACAGACTTATTTAAAATTCACATAGAATTTTACTTTTCTTTACTTAATTGTATACGCAGTTTTACTTAAGCCAGCTAGCGTATGTACGTGACTTTCATTCAGAAAACTATCGTATACCGAGTGAACTTATAATTTAGATAAATATTCAGTAACTTTACTTAGACTAGTGCATTAATGATTCATCAAACATTTAGTAAGTAGTAACCATATGCAGTAAGAACATAATAAAACATAAACAACACACATGAACACCAGGATTTAAGGTGGAAAATAAATGTGGGAGAAAATCGATGATGTTGTTGTCTATGTATTCAATATTTATTATATATAAAGTTGCTTACAATATTGTACTAGCGCAGACTCCTAGCAACACACATGCACCCACCTACAGAAGGCTGCTACCTTCACTCGTTCTCTAGCTGCTACGGGAAGGGATCTCCAACCCCCTGATCTCGTTTACCAACCATCATGGAAGGGAGCCTTGACCACATGCTCTCATTTACCATCCACTACTGAAAGGGAGCTACAAACCCCTTATCTAATCACTAGCTCCTACTCGTAGGAAGCTTTAACTTCCTCAATGAAAGCTCCAACCCTTAGCACCACCGTAGACCACATTTCATAAATTTTCACATTGGATCCACTGGCTTCAATAATTCACAACTTGTAGGCCTCTTTTCATCATATTTTTAGACTAGACCCACTACACTCATTTAAGCCCAATACCATAGATCAAAGTGAAACATATAACTATAACAAATCATTCACTGAATCATCAATCAACCAACCAATCAGTGATCTTTAATCACAATCAACTAGCAACATAATCAATACTCAAACAACCCAAATCTAGATGAAGACATCATTAACAAACAAAAAAAACACAACAAAATAGATAAGACATTTTCTTCAGCATTCTTCAACAAAACCATGGCTTGCATATGCGCCTTTCATTAGACTTATTCACGTATGTACTTTCTTATCCCAAAACCAACTCATGTATAGATCTCAACATATTACTAAACATATACACTACTCTGTAGAACCAAACTCGCGTGTAAACACCATTATCATGTCAAACCCGCGTATAGATCTATAAATAATTTAGGATTGCAAAATACTTCAGAACTTCAGACTTACTCATATCATACCCTTCACTGCAGCAAACATGTGCTAGAAAATAGATCTAAACAACTCATAAAAAAATCATGCAAATACATAGTTATTTCAGGTCTAGAGATCCCAATGCGTCATTGCATTCATGAGTGAATTTTTATTTCATATCTATCAATCAACTATATCCCAACCATACAAATATTTTTCATATTGAAGTATTCATTCATTATCCTTACTCATGCACACTTAGCACTTTGATCTTCACCTCCTTATATAGTAAGATCCTTAGCCAATACCATGAGCCAAAACTACACAAGTGCCGATGGTATTATTAGATGCGATCAAATATTTTATATTGCGCTAAGTATTGTGGGCTAATACCATGGCATAGACCCTTTGTATTATTAAATTAGTATGCCAACATGTATGCGACTTTGCTTCTTTGTACCCACGTGTATACACGACTTGGTCTTATCGAACCCGTGCATATTTATTTAAATATTCATATTCAGCAAACTTCTATTTTTGATCTGCAAACTTTTGTTCCATCATTCTGTTATTCTTTTCCATCACTTTGTCACCTTTGAAATGATATGTGAACTCTGTTACAAGTGGGTTGTCATCAAGGCCAACGCCTTTATCATAATGGCAACATGTTCATTTTGTAGAAGATTTATTTGAAACAGGAAGTGTTGTAGAAAACACATTGAAAGGGCCATTTTGTAGAACAATTAATTTATTTTTTTTATTTTAAATGGTTTTTGGGGGTTATTGGGATCATTTCTAAGTCAACTTGGATTCCAAAAGGCATGGTAGCTAGGGATCATATGTGAAAATTGATAAACTGTTATGTGTTTTAGGGGTTTATGCGTAGGTTGTAGTTGGTGTTGGGTATATAGCCAGCAAATTTCCGAGAAGGGATTTATGTGGCCAGATTGATGAAAAAATGTGAACAGGGTATGGACAAGTTGATGAAAACAATATGATAGTAGAAAATTGATTAGATTTAAGGTTTATGTTGATTGAAGAGTAGCTGGATCTAGTTTGAAATAATGTGAAAATTGTTCAACACAGAGTTGAAGAAGGTGGTAGGTGCCTCCACTAAGGTAAGTTCCTTAATTAGGTCGTGTTGGAAAGTGTAACTAGGTTCGGTCTTCATAATGACTCGTAATTATGAATTTATGTAATGAGGAAGACAAATATAATAAAATGTATTTTTTAATACTTGCATCATGGGTTTCATGGGCAAGGAATTTTCTATTATAGGTCGAAGACTTCTTCTTGATGCCTTTAGGAGTTTGTCATCTTGTATTAAATCTGTATAAATTAAAGTCATGTATATGAAGTGTTATTACACTTTAAAAGTAAAATTATTGATGTATTTGTATGCTCCAAGACCTTGTTTATATGCTCCTTGAAGTTGGCTCAGATTATGGTTAAGAAATTCTCTTTGTCAAGTCGACTTCATAGAAAGAGATCATGTTGGCCTAAAGGATGGGAGATAGTCCCTAAAAATAGTTAGGACTATGACCTCATATCCTACGAAGCAACTCAGTCACTTCTACAATAATAAATGTGGATCAACGTGCAGAAGTTCAAGGGTTATACAATGAAGAGTTAACGATTAACACAACGAAGAAGAAGACTATAAAAGTGCGGAAGGGTCTCTCATATTCAGACTAGGGATGCACTCTTATCTATGTGATTATAGTGGAGGTGAAAGGCTATTTTAGGGTTATTTCAGTTCGGTCAAAGGAAATCATTAAGGAAAGAAGGGATCTGAAAGGAGACCGAAGGGAGGAGACTCTTGGGATGGAAGACAAGGAAACTATTGAAGGCTAAGAAGAGAAAGATACTTAAGGAAAAGGCCAAAGATATACACTGTGAGAAGAAAGGTTTCTACAACAATAAAGAGACCTTGACATTGGACATATTAAGTGTATAAAGGAGGACCGAGAAGGGATCTCTAGCAGGCCAAGGAAAATTCAAGAAAGAGTCGAAAGGAAGATCACTAGGAACCAAACTTTCCTAGTCTTGGTTCAAAACAATGTAGAAAATAAGATTAGCATAACAAGCCTAGTGGAGTAGTGACAAGGTCTTGGAGGCATACTGAAGTCAAGGGTATATGACACAGTCATGGTACTTGTCAATTGAAGATATATAATAAGAATTTCTTCTGGTTTTTCCTCTCGAAGAGGGAGAGGTTTTGGCCCCAGCTTGAAGAGCTCTACATTCTGTGTCTCTTGTGTTTTGGTAACTGACTTGATGAAAGACATAATAAGCTAATGAAGATAAGATCTAAGTAATATAAGGATAACAAGTTCACAAGTAATTATCAAGAAGAGAAATTTAAATTAAAAGCCCTAATTTCTCAACATGGTATCAAAGCTAATGTGTTGAAGACAAGAAAGGGCTATTTGGAAATAAGGAACACAAGCATCAAGAAATCAAGAATCAATTTCTATAGAAGGAATCAAAGAAAAATTTAGAAATATACATTAGATCTAAGAAGATCTTAAATAAAGAAGGAACAATTTGTAGAAAGTTGGTGAAACCCTCTAAATCCAAGACATCACTTCAAGGATCTATACATTAAGATTGTTTCAAGAGGAAAAATTAAGATCAAGGAAGTAATATTTATATTCAAATATATCTCATGGTTAAAAGGAAAGACAACACTTTTGGAGAGTTTTTTCAAATCATAATTTTTTTGAAGCCATCATCAAGCCATTCTTGATCATTATCATCATCAAGGATTTAAGGTGATATATCTCTCTTTCGCCACTCTTGAAGAAGGTAATATAAGAGGGAGATCCTGTTGTCATATACATCATAAAAAAGGAAGGTGATAAAAGAATAAAACATATACTAAAGTAATAATCCTAATGTATTTATCTGAATCTATTAAAATGACCTTATGCAAGGAAAGTGACAAATTGTCTAGGACAAAAACTTTCATGCATGGAAGATAAGGACATATTTAAGTTTGATTCAAAATGAAGTAATGGAATATGTCAAAGGATCAATAGCTAAACCTTCAAAATAATATACTCAAGCTGATGTCAAATACATGAAGGGTGACATAAGAACCCGAAGGATTCTTATAGAATCCATAAAGAACTCTCTCATTCACTATGTATCAAATCTATAATATGCAAAAAAAAATATGACAAATTGGTGGAAATATTCTTAGTAAGTACTGAAAGGGAAATAATATATCTAAGAAAATAACTATACAAGTTGAAGATGTCTAGAGAGGAAGGAATAACTTCATACTTTATGAATATTTTTGAAATATGAGATCAACTATAGAAATTAGGAGAAGTAATGTCTGATAGAGAAATACTTACTATAGTACTAAATTCTCTATCGAAGGAATGGGTAAGCTTCACTTCAAGCATATATGGCAAGAAATAATCTATGACATTCCAAGATCTATAATATTTATGTAAGACAAAGGAAACTAGATCAAAAGTTAATACATGATCAAATAAATCCTATGCGACCATGTCTAGAAGGAAAGGAAAATTTGGAAAGTTTGGTCCTTAGAAGAAAATAAGGAACGCGTATCAAATCGGATGCTATAAATGTAATGAACTTGGGCACTATAGAAATTATTTTCCCAAATCTAATAAGGACAAGAGGAAAAGGGAAGAATCCCATGTCGCCAAAGAAATAAAAAGACCAGATTCAAAGAAACCTATAAATGAAGAAGTGAAAGATATCTACTATGATTAAGATCATATTCCTCTTTAAGAGGTATCTTTTGATTGTAAAATAATATGTTAGGAAGCATTTTATATTAGATATATGCATATCCTTAATAATTGGAATCAGTATTAAAGCATTGAAGGAGGAGCACTCATCATAGGAGGATGTCTGTAACACATATGTGACAATTATGCTATGAGATAAGTAGCTGTTGGGAACCTCAATGAAAACAAAAATTATGGAAGGAAGTCATATAAATCAAGTATCATCATTCAATAATCAATATGGAAATAGGTGCTGACATTTTCTAATGAAATCCTCTTTCGATTCATTGGTTAAAAATAAAGAAAAAGGTTTCAAAAATAGTTCTAACTTGCAAAATTTTAGGATTAGCATATGATGACATATTGACGAAGTGGGTCAAGGGAATGAAACTCTTAACTCCAAGGAAAAATGATGCAGGATAACTCAAAAGAAGAAAGTGAGGTACATATATATTTATTTTGACACTAGATGCTATGTAGACATGTCATATGGTTGCAGGTAGTAAAAGTATGATCAAAGGGAAGAATAAATGAAAAAATATTCTGATGCACAGGTTGCCACACCAGATGAAATCAGCATAATATGTCCTGATATGAAATATGATGTGATTGTATATTATCAAGGAAACTCACCTTGGAAGTTCTTGGGAATGCAATAATATTGTGTGGGTAAAGAAAGGAAGAAACCGTGAAAATTGCAACCATGGGAAGAAGTCGTCAACATCCAAGAAAGCCAAGAAGACTTGACTAGAAGATCTCCTGGGAAGATATGTAGACTCTGATAAGAAGTATGGAAAATATAGATACCCTTGACAATACATATCTTTAAGAGATGTGTCAATATGTACAAAGGATGTCAATGCCTACAGGAAGATCTCATGATGAAATACTATCACTAAGGTAATTTTTAAGTATTCATATTTATAATTGAATAATATATGGATGAGCTTGTGCAAGGCTTCCACAGGGAAGTATATGTCTTCCACAAGTTGATAAACATATCGCAGGATAAAATTTCCTTGAAATAAATATGGTTCGAAGGAGAGCAGCATGATATGAAGCTAGAGTAGATGAGAAGATTGATGGATCACTTTCTAACATATTGAAAGTGATGGATGATCTGTGCCCTAATAAAGAAGCCCCAAAGATGATGAATCCACAAAAATGAAGAAATTCATGACATCGAATGAAACAGTTCTTCATAAGTAGCTGGGTGCTTCACCATTACTGTTGTAGGTCCATAGTTAAGAGGGAGACTAGTAAGAAGTTTCTTACTTGGACGAAACTTTGTAATTCATCAGAGGAAGCCTTAGGTACATTCCTTGTATAGGAATGAGTATATTCCTTTGAGGAAGTTGTCCTCCCTAGTTGAGAGGGAGATATATACACATCATTATGGTCTTCACCTGGAAGATAGAATGTGGGATTGGGTAATCATCTGGAATCTGATAATCTTTTGGGATGTATTAGGGAATCCAAGAAAAGAGTAGTCGTGGAAGGATGGATATTCTTTGAGGACTGGGAATCCAATAGTAATAATAGTCATGGTAGACATATCCTGAAAGAACCTGGGTGGGATATTATCCAAGTGAGATAATGATGTGGGTGTTTATTCATCATTGGTCTTGCCAACATTGTAGGTCAAATATCTCATGGAGAAATGGAGTTGTTATTCAAGGCCTTACACTATGACAATGCTAGTTAATAAGATGATATAACATATGGATTACCAATCGAATTCTTCTTATGAGATTCTTCAGATTGAGGGTGACCATGTACCATTATGAATACCTCCATAGTTAAGAGGGAGTGTTGGAAAGTGTAACTAGGTTCGGTCTTCATAATGACTTGTAATTATAAATTTATGTAATGAAGAAAACGAAGATAATAAAATTCCCCTAATCGAGGTGCCAAGTGGCCAATGATGGAGGGAAGGTGGTGAATGGACGACAGAGGCAGGCACGTGATGGCATGCTGCATCCAGCCGACAGTCATTAAACTTGCAGTAATAGTTGAGGGTACCACTGCATGTCGGCTCATGATGAAGCTAGCAGTAAGACAACTAATCATGTCAGACCAACATGGGAATCAACAGAGGCGATGGTTAAGTAATAAACCGGTTTAAGGCCAGAACATTCTTTCTGGAAACAGTTCTTGTGGAGGAGCGAAAATGAAATTTGCAGGTCTCGCCGAGCCAGGTCTACATCCGTTGCGTCCTCTAGTTTATTGGTATGTTACAATTACGATTCTTGTCCCAGTATTTTTCACCTTACATAGTGAAATCATTGGTAACAGTAGGGCCTTGCATAGTGAACCCATTGGTAACAGTAGGGGTAGCGAAAATATAGAAACTATGCATCATTATGATTGTGGGAAGGGTAGAAATTCTCATTATTTGACTAAGAAGGACATAAACCCTTGCTTTCGCAGTCCGTGTAGGATTCTGGGTAGAATTTTTCTATTTGAATTTATCTTGGTTAGCGCTTGCAGCTTTGAACAACAGTCTCAATTGTTTTAAATGTTAAGAATGCAACGCCAGGAAAAAAATAGAAGGCTTCTGCTCCTATGCCTATGGCTGTCATGCCCGCAAAATGAGAATGTGGCTCTGTCCTCACCCCTTTTTAGGTCCCTCCCAAATCATGCTAGAGAGTTCTCTCTGCAAAAATGGTAGGATTGAAAAGTCTAGTCAAGCATCAATTAATGAGGTTCTTGGTCACATTTCTTTAATTACATGTGTTTGTAATAGGAATTTCATGCATCTCCAGAAAATTATGGGGCGACTCACTGAATTTACTTGGTTCTGTGTTTATAATATGCTACCCTATACAAGCCACCCTCTCACAAAATTTGCACATTTAGTTAAGTAGTGGTTCATAATCCTTAGCCAGAGGAATGCAATGGAGAAAGGGTAGTCTGCAAAGCGCCAACCTAAGGATAATGGGAAGAAAAAGCTCGCGCAAAATAAGGCTGGAACCAGTAAGAGAGAAAGAAGGAAGAAAAAGGAGATAATGGAAAATCTCTTCGAAGTTTATTCAGTTAGAAACTCTCCGTAGGTTCGGAATGTCATTCACGGATGGGAGAGAGAAAGTGATAGTAAAAAATAAGATATTGAGGTCCAGGAGGAAAATGTGGATTTTTTTGTTGATACTGGGAGTACGAGAGGACGTCTTTCCCTATTTCATCAATCAATACACACCTACTAGACTCTGAAATGTGTTCTAGCTAAAGCTCTCCAAAGCTTATAGGCAAGTGAAGGGAACCCTTAAGTGCTTTCAATACTACAGGAAATCAAAACAGATATCTGGGAAATAAGGGTGTCACAGTATCATTCCACTGCTCATATAGGCATAATTGAAAGACATCTACAATAGATGCAGCAAGTTGATATGCAGGGATCTACAACAAAAGACCCAGCACCAATAGACTCTTCTGATAGTTAATTGACTTTAATTTAATATGATTTTTGCGGATAGCTTTTATACTTCATGTTGTTTAATAGGCTTGGTAGTTGTTCGGGTCCTGTGATTTGGCTGATTGGAAAACCAAATGACAAGGCAACACATAAACCAGTCATTAGATCTCTAAGATCTAGCCCTCCTAGTCTCAGAGAGGGATCTCTCAATATGTTTGTAAGGATATAACTTGATTCTTTTAAGAGGTTGATTTTAGGCTAGTTATGTGAAAATTTGTTTGTTTGTGTTTGGTTGGTACATGAATGATCTAGGCAGCATAGATAGAGTGTGGAAATCTACAAGTTATTGGGCAATGGAGTCATGTGGAAGTCTAAATAGTTCTGATTGATGAATTTGGGAAACCAAAGGGCAAATATAACTTAGTCAAAGGATCTGTGGAATCATATAGGTGGTATGAGATGAACATCAAGGATTTGGAAGTAAAAGTAGAGTTTTTAAGGGCTATTAAGACTCCTTAATCATGCATACCTTTCAATGAAGGAACTTGCAACACTATCTAAACATAAAGGAATATCAATAGCCAAGGCTATCCGTGAATTCTACCAACATGCTTTATGCAGACAACATAAACAAGATAGACTTTCAAGTAAGACAAAGAAGGAGAGGAACACTCTGTTTCTTCTAATTGTTTCACTTAAAGGAATTAGAAAACATATAACACAACTAACTGCATCCATAAAAGGGGGAACACCCAATCATCTAAGACTTCAATTACAAAGACCTTCAAATATGACTATCTTAGCAAGAAAATAGAGGGTAAGATCAGAACAAATCCTCTCTGTCAGGCTGAAAACAATAAAGTTTGAAGGATGTTTTCAGAAATAGCTTTCCAGAGGCAACAAGCAGATAGGACAAACCATAATTCTACCTTGATACCAGCTATTTAACTATTCTGAAATAAACAAGCTTAAGAGTTTCAAAGCAGTCAAACTACTAAACAAACCTTTAGCAGATGAAAACATATAGGCAGTGAAGAGTAAACATGCATAAGGTACTTCTAGGAGACATTTCTTAGCCTAAGCTTTTTACTCTACTGCAAGCACAGCATGATGGAACAAAGTGGAAAAAACAAGAAATAACATTAACGAATAGAGAGTACTTCACCAAAACCAAGCTCAGGGATCCAATGGTCCAACCTCCTTCATCAACAGAAAAGCAAAGACATCCACGCTTCTTCAAAACATCAATTCTCCTTCAAAACAGTAGTCTATGTATTACTTTAGAATTCATCAAGTGCCGACATTTACAATGAGAGTTCGAATAGGATTTATAGATGAATGGGGAGGAGTGGTGATAGAGATGGTCTTAATGGTCAATCAAAATAGAGGAGAAAAGCATTTGAATGCCCATTCTGTGCCATAAATGTTACATTAATTTCTTGCCCATTCTGCTTAATAAACCTTGCATTAACTGATGGTACTGACTTAGTAGTTTTCCTATCTTTGGTGCATATTTGGTAGGTAGGGAAGTAACTTAGAAGAGTGTTCTTTGTAGATAACTGTGGCTGAAGTACTTTGTCCGGCTTTTGGAACAAGTAATTGTCCCTTTTTGGGTTTTGAAGCCCCACGCCTGCTTAATAACTATTCCGACAGTTTTAATGAGACTTTGTCTTAAAAATGGCTATTGAAGTGTCCTTGAAGAGTAAAGCAGACTACAGGTGTCCCTTTGGTGGAATAATGGCTTCGGTGATGTGGCTTTGACTTCTTTTCTACTGATTGGATTAACCTTTAATCCCTTTGTTTTAACTGTGCTTTTGACTATTAATCCTTTGTCTTTATGCATATCCTTTCTTTTCTATGAACATGTATCTGGGCGCATTGGGGGTTTCATTTGTTTTATCAGTTTTAGTAGAGCACTGACAAACACCCATAAACCCCGTAAATTTCCTTTTACACTTTTAAGCCCCAAGGATCATCATCCCAAAGGGTTTTCGCTACTGAGCTAGCTATGGAGGACTTTTCAATGCTTAATCCGCCTTTAAAAACTTGCAACATAAACAAATAATTAAATAAAATCCTGCAGTGTTGGAAAAACTGCTTACAGAGGCTGGAGGAGGGCGGAAAGAGCAGTGAGGAGGGGAAAATGCAAGCGGAGGAGGTTCTGAGGGAAAATCCTGCAAAAACAGGTTTAATTTTGAATATTGGAGTGAAAATGCAGATTGGTGGTTTTTAAAATGCCATGGGTGGTTTTTGCGCGATATTGGAGTGGTAAATGGTTTCGACCTAATCGAATGCAATCCAGTTGTATTGTGCCACATGGCTTTCTCGATACTGCCAGTATCGTGTGACTTTGGAGTGTTAAACTCCGGATGCAAAAATCACGCGATACAGATCGTAGACCATTGGATGAGGGGGATGAGATCCAACGGTGAAGACCGAGTGCAATGGAAGAGTTGCTCGGGCGGAAATGAAAGTGAAGACCAAGTGTCAGCGTATGATTGGGTGGGCCCTTTATGCAGTGGATGGTAGGCCCTGAGGGGAGTTGAGTTGTCGGTATCAATGAATACCATCGGATCTATAAGATCTATGGTGGGGAGTTGTCGCGGAAGATGGAGGAATAGGTAAGGGTGTGGTCTTGTGGGGAACGAGGTGACCAAGAGTTGAGGAGGGGAGAGCTTATTGCATCGGAATATCGCTGTGGAGGGGAAAATAAAAGGGGAAAGTACAAGCCGATGGAGCGATGCGATGAGAGATAAGGTTAGGTCCGGGACATGGTCCCATGTAGCAATATATGACCACGGGTTTTAAGGGCAGGGTGTTTATCGCATCGCCGGTGGGGAAGGGGAAGTGAGGTAAGGAACAACGACAATGCGATGCGATATAAAGTTGCGATGCGATGAGCGATTAGCGCCCGGTCACGGCATGAGGGCATATGAAAAAAATGAGAGGAAGGTTAAGCGCTAGAGGTTCTAAGGCCTAAAAGGGGCAGAGGAGGTTTCTAAAGGCTTTTAATGGGTTTTTGTGGGTTTTTTAGGTTTTGGTAGAGTGAAAAGGAAGGGTTTTAAACCATTTAGAAAGGATTTCATGGTTAAAAATGACTTCTAAGAGAATGAAGAGTAAATGAAGGGGAACAAGGGGTTTTTTAGAAAACAGTTTTCTTTGGGAACAACAGGTTTTCTTGGTGGATTTTTTGGAGGGAACAACATTGTTTTTAAGGCACAATAGTTAAATAACAACAATAAAATAACAACAACTGGTAAGGAACAGCAGACTTCGAGAATGAGCAGTTTTGTATGAAACAATATCTTGAAGGCTCAAGGCCTATTTTAGCCGTCATTTGCTTATGACAAAGTTTACTGATGGCTAATAGTGGCTCCACTTGGGGATGGCAACTCTTTGGAGGTGTCAAGAATTTCAAATTTTAATCTCTGGGATGCACAGAATTTTTCCTTTATCCATTGACAAACTTTCTCCATTGATTGAGCTGCTTTGAAAAAGATGATCAGTATTTCAAATCAACAAAAAAATTCTCCCAATCATTCTAACTACACAGCCTACTTCCTAACATTTTCTCTTCAGAAGGTGCATTTGGACTTGCAGACCTTGAACATCAACATTTTATTCTTTTTGAAAGCAGGAAAAACTAATCTAAATCTATCCTTATTTCTTCCATGAGTTCAGATTAGACTGTTGAACTCATAAATTCTCTACCTAAGCTACCATCTGTTGGGATTAGACTATCTGGCAGATTTTATTCTCTATTTTCTGAAAAAAAAATTAAAACACAGTCAAATTAGGATTAGGCTGTCTGATTTGTTGTAATGTCTATGGCTGTATGTACAAGCTACACATAGACTTTATTTGCAGAAATTTAAAGCAGAACTTGGAAGGCTTAATATCTGAAAACAATGAGAGTCCTTCCTTTCTCTTTCCACTCTGATTTTGATCTTTTTGAGCTGTCCTCTTCTTCTTTTTTGGTTCAAGTTTTTAGCATATTAGAACCATTCATTTTTCCTTTCTTTGGCTCAGGTTTTGAGCACATTTGAACCATTTTTCTTCTATCCTAATCTATTCTACTAATAAGCCAAGATTAAATAGTTTGGAAAATATTTTTCACTAACCTATCAGCAGTAAATTGAAATTTATCTAGTCATGATTAGGCTGTATGACTAAATAGCAGTGTTTTCTTTAAAGTAGTGGCATTCAAGCTTGCACACTTTCATATTTTCTCTTTTTGGTATGGGGTTGTACCTTTCTTCTTTTTATCTGCCCTCTTTTCTCTTTTAAATTCTCTGTTGTTTTTGAAATTTTTATTTTTCTCATGCAATGGTATGTAAAATGGATGAAAAACTCAAAAACTAAGATTCTTGACAGAAATAGTGCTTGAGCATCCTGCCATTGACAGAACCTCCAAACACCTCCTCTCCATTCAGCTCCTACATAAAAAATGCATTGTGGTCTCTTATGGAATGAACAATATATGGCCCCTTACACAGATTTTTGAATTTACCATGTTTCCCTTTCTCTTCCCTTCTGGAATCCCATCTCGGAACTACATTTCCAACTTGGAAGTCATTTTCTTTGGTCCTCCTATCAAATAATTTCTTGATTCCTTCTTGGACTACTTATGTCCTTTTATATACTTCCTCTCTTGACCGCTACAAATGAATGGTCTGATTTATCCTTCTTTGCATATCATTCTCTTCAGCTTGGACCTCTTGAAGGATTTGTATGACTGGGATTCCTAGATATTTTGGGAAGACTGCATCCATGCCGTAAACTATCTGATAGGGAGACATGCCGATGGACTTTTTAGTAGTCAATCTATCAGCCCATAAGGCATGGACTTTAGCTAGACCGTTTCCTTGGGGGTAGTAGGTAGTAGAATGGCCTAAAGTGATCTGATATTTAAGGTAGAAGTCTACCATCCTCTTGGACTTAAAAGCAGCAGCATTGTCTATGATTATTTTCCTAGGACAACAAAATTTGGACAATACGTTGGTTTCAAGGAATTTGATGATGACAGAGTCGGTAGCATTCATAGTGGGTATGGCCTCTATCCATTTGGTAAAATAATAAGTGCTTGTGAGGATCCATTTTTGTTGGGCTGAGGATGATGGGTGAATTTCTCCAATGAAATCCAAACCCCATTGTTGAAAAGGGGCTTCAACATTGATGGGCTGTAAAGGTAGTGGTAAGAGTTTTTTCCTTCCATCAAATATTTGACACTTGTGGCAGGACATGAATAACTTATGGGTGTCTGGGAAGAGGGTGGGCCAATAGAATCCAAACCCGAGGATCTTGTTTGCTATGGTTTTCTAGTTGAGATGTCCTCCACATTCTCCCTCATGTAGCTCATGCATGATTTTTCCTACATCAACCTCAAGTAAATATTTAAGCAGAATCCCCACAACATTTTTCCAATACAAAACTCCATCTAATATACAATAATTTAAAGCCTTATGTTTGAAAAATCTAGCTTTTGTTTTCGACAAAGAAGGAGGAGCATTCAAATAAAGTAACACACATATGATGTCAGCATACCAAGGGGAGTTCATGAATGTCTCTTCAATGAATGGTGTTGTGCATTCTTCTATCTCTTCCATAACATCAACCATGTTCATATCTAAAGGTTGGAAGTTTGATTCAGCCATGAGTTTTGCTAACCCTTGCCCTTTGATGAGTTTGGTGGGCCTGATCTCTAAGTCATACTCCAGAATAGTGGCAATCCATTTTCCCCTTTTTCCATCAGGGTCTTGACTTAGAATATCTTTGACCACAGTGTGTGGCACAAATGCAATGATGTGTGAATGTAAACTGTACATCCTAAAGTCTTTTAATGCCTTCACTAGTGCTAAGGCTTGCTTCTCCATGATATTATATTTGAGTGGATCATCTCTCAAAGCTTTACTAAAAAAGGATATAGGTTGTTCCTGCCCCATGCTATTCTTTTGCAATAATACTACAGCTATGGTATGTTCAGATGCAAAGGAGAAGATATAGAAATCTTGTTGAAAATGCAGCAAGATGATGGAGCTTAGTGAAATGAAGTTGCCTTCACTAAGTGGGCCCGCAGGCTATTTTTGGCGCAAAGTCTATTTTTTAGACTATGTCTATTTTTAGACATATGGAGCATGGTCTGGGAGTTGCAGTATGCTATTCTTGGAGTATTGGTCATGTTGGTAAAAATAGATGGACCTATATTTTTAGACATTTAGGTCGAAGTCTATTTTTAGACTACCTAGCTAAAAATAGAAAAGTCAAATATTATTTACCCTTAATAATATTTGGACTCTAAACTTCAGTTTACTCTCTTGGAGCACTTCAGTTCGAGCTATGGAAGTGGCTCATGCATCTGACAGAGGAATTACGCTATTCCTAGGGGTTTGGTGAGCTCATGCATGGTTGACTTCAATTAGGACTTCAGTGGCAGAAGTTTGGTGGAGTTGATGAGACAGTTGGTGGAGTTGTGTTCGGTTTAACTTAGTTGAACTAGTTGAGATTAATTTAACTAGCTAATCAACTAGTAATGAGTGGAGTGAATTAAATATTATTTAATTCACTAATTAGTAACTCATTATTCAACTCAAGAACACATCAGTTCACTACAGTGCTGAACGATTCGATGAGTGATGAAAAGTAGATGAGGTTGAGACAACTTCTCCAAGTTGTGACATTAGTTGTACATAGAATTTTTTTACAACGGAATTTTCCAACCAATCAATTCTTTTTTCCAAGCCAAGGATATTCGAACCTTGGATATCTATTTATACAGGCCATGATTGCGCAATAGAGGCAGGCAATTAGTGGATGTGTTTTGAACCCGTGACTTGTTCAAAACAAAGCTAGTTTGTGTGTAACTTCATGAGATAGTACTGAGTACTTGTGAGGAGTATTGTACTGATTTTGTTACATGTTTTCTCCATTATAATATACACAATAGCTGCGGGGTTTTCAGCTATAAGCTTTTCCCATACATACTGTGTTAATGTGTATGATGATTTGATGTGCTATCGCTTGTTTTATTTCCGCATGTGTGATGATCTGAGTGGAAGAGATTATGTGTTGCATAATTTAGATAAATATGTGATCAGGTAGTAGTGGAGTCCTCTTTGCTTATTCAGCAAATGCCCCTATACATGATATAGAGCCATTGAGCTGGAAAAAAGTTGATACATCAGGCAATTTTGACTTTAGCTTCCAAAATTAATGATGCCATGTAGGCAAGTAGCCTCTGAATTATCCTTTCCTTTGAAAGGTGATACATCAGATAAATGCCTAGGTCGATCTCTTGTGCTGAAAATAATTCTCCACCCGGATCAAGAAGCGTTTGAACTATGTGAGTTTGGAATTAATTTCTTGTTGATTTGTTTTCTTGGTACCGAGGAAGTTGAAAATGTCTTTCAGTTTAAACTCAGTGTAGGTGCGGCCAGTTCGGGTGTGTTGCATGAAGAGATGGCATGGAAAAGAATAATACTTGTGAAAAAGGTTAGCGAATACGGATGTCCAAAAGCCCATTGATCCTGCTGAAGTCGAAGCTTGGCAAAAGAAGATGGCGAAATGTCAAAGGATTCTGTTGGAGGGTGTTAAGGATCACATTGTATCCAGCCTGCATGGAAAAGCGCCTCCATATTTAATGTGGAAAGCGCTGACAGATCTATTCTAGAGTAAGAGTGACCAAAGGAAGCTGGCGCTCAAAGATAAGCTCAGAAACATCAAGATGGAGAAAGGCGATAGTATCGCCAAATACCTCACGAAGTTCACTCAATGCAGAGATGAGCTGGGAAGTGTGGGGGTGACTGTCGAAGAAGAGGATATGGTGGACCTGGCTCTCCTTGGTCTTCTGAAAAGTTGGCATGCATATCAAGATAGTGTCAATGGTCGGGAGAAGTTGCCGGGATGGGAGCGCCTTTGGGCGGATCTCATGCAGGAGGAGATAAGGAGGACTACCAGGGACGGATCTTCACTGGATCTATCTGAAGAAAAGATTGCGCTTTGGCTGCCAAAGCAAAGAGGAAGAAGAAGGCTTCTCGGTCACAGATGCGGCGAAAATAAGTTGTGTCAGGTACATCTCTTGTCACCGGCTTGGACACTATACCCTAGGTGTGCCAACGAAGAAAGAAAAAATAAGAAAGGCTGCCGGATGCAAATGGTGAAACACACATTGGCTTCTCGAATTCGGAGAGCTATATTGTACTGGTGTGTGGTTTCAAGTGTGGCGGGATCAGTTTGGTTCTTGGATAGTGGTGCGTCATTTCACATGACCGGAGATCGAGATCTGTTTTCAGATATGGAGGAAAAATATCTTAGAGTGCACATCAAGATGGGCGATGATGGTAGATACAGTGCGACTGGTATCGGTACCATTTCCTTTGAGAGGGAGTCTGGTAAACCTTTCATATTGAAGGAAGTTTTGCATGTTCCAGGATTGATGAAGAACCTGATCTCTGTGGCGATGTTGGAAGACAAGGGGTATGATGTGGTCTTCAGTGAAGGAAAAGCTTTCCTGCGCAGTAAGACAACTGGAGAGACCCGGAAGATAGGGGTTCGAGTCAAGAACCTTTATCAGTTGCAAGTAGATGGCTGCGCAGCAATGGCATGCAAGGCGGGAGAAGTGGTGAGCCGGGATGATGAGGGCGAACTGTGGCACAGGAGATTGGGCCACCTTCACCATGGAGCCTTGAAGATCCTGCAGCAGATTTCTACTGGGCTTCCTAAGGGCACTCTTGCGCAGTCAGATCAGTGCAAGGGGTGTACTTTAGGGAAGTATGTGAAAGCCACCTTTCACGAGAAGGATAGTCGCGCCACGACGATACTTGAGAGAGTTCACACAGACGTGTGTGGTCCTTTCTCAGTTGCTTCGACAGCAAAGCACAAGTATTATGTGATCTTTGTTGATGATTTCTCTCGAAAGTGCTGGATCTTCTTCATGCGGAAGAAGAGCGATACATTCGCGAAGTTCTGTGAGTTTAAAGCACTGGTCGAGAAGGAGTCGGGGAAGAAGGTGATTGCTCTAAGGAGTGATAACGGTGGTGAATTCATCTCGGCTGAATTCAAGGAGTTCTGCAGCGCAGAATGGATTCGGAGAGAGCTCATCGCACCCCATAACCCACAGCAGAACGGGGTGGCTGAGCGGAAGAACAGAACGATCGTGGGTGCTGCACGAGCGATGTTGCATGATCGGGGCCTACCCCTTCACTTGTGGGCTGAGGCATGCAATACAGCAGTGTATGTGCAAAACCGTTGTCCTCACAAGGTTCTTGGCATGAGTACACCGGAGGAGGTGTTTTCTGGCAAGAGGCCTGATATTTCTCATCTGAGAATTTTTGGCTCACTTGTCTACATGCATGTGACGAAGGATGCCAGAAAGAAGCTGGATCCAACCGCAGAGGTTGGAATATTTTTGGGGTACACTGATACACCTCACAACTATCGGGTGTATTTTCTAGACAGTCGCAAGACTGTTGTGCGACGGGATATCAAGTTTCAGGAGGAGAAAGCCATGCAGTGTTCGCTTGAGAGGGAGCCACACTTGCATGCAGATGAGGAGCTATTATTTCCTAAGGAGGAGCTTCCGGATGTGGATCAGCCACAAGAGGAAGTTCAGGAGGTGGAAGAAACCACCCATGCAGCGCCAACCATCAGAGGGCGCAAGTGCACTACAGAAGTTGAGCGACTGGCTTGAGATGCAGAGAAGGTTGTAGGACCACCTACAGCACAGCGCAGAAAGAGGCAGTCACCAGATCGGTACACTGGATACATGGCTCTTGTGAGTAAATGTGTCATGATGGAGCCATCCTCTTTTGAGGAAGTTGTGGAGGAACCTGCATGGGTAGATGCCATGATCGAAGAATATGATTTGATCGTCAGAAATAGTGCATGGGAGATTGTCCCAAGACTGGAGGGGAAATCAGTGGTGGGTTCGCGATGGATCTACAAAGTGAAGCAGGAAGCTAACGGGAGTGTGGAGAAGTACAAGGCGAGATTTGTCGCCCGTGGCTTCTCACAGATCGAGGGGATCGATTATGAGGATACCTTTTCACCTATCGCAAGGTACTCTTCCATACAGAAGATCCTTGCTCTCTCAGCGCAGATGGGATGGCACATCCATCAGATGGATGTGAAGACTGCATTCCTCAATGGAGTCATTGAGGAGGAGGTGTACATAGAGTAGCCTGAAGGTTTTGAGATCTTCAGCAGTGAGTCGCATGTGTGCCAACTAAAGAGATCATTGTACGGGCTGAAGCAAGCACCTCGTGCTTGGTACACACGGATTGACAGTTATTTCACCGGGCTTGGATTTTCCAAGAGTGAGGCGGATCCTAACCTGTACCAGATTGTGGTGGAGGGGAAGCTGCTGATCATTGTACTGTATGTAGATGATTTGATTTTGATGGGTGATGAGCTGTTGATACTTTCATGCAAGGAGGACCTTGCTAGAGAGTTCGAGATGAAGGACTTGGGCCTCCTTCATTATTTCCTAGGATTGGAGATTTGGCAGCGCAGTGGAGGACTGTTTGTTTCTCAGGGCAAGTATGCCCGGGAGATTCTGAAGAGGTTCAACATGCATGGCTGCAAGCCTGTTGACACTCCTCTTCCTGGTGGTTGGAGGAAGGAGGATGCTACTTCAGCGGAGGTAGTGGATGCCACTGTCTATCGACAGTTGGTGGGGTCGCTTATGTATCTGGTCAATACACGACCCGATATATGCTATGCAGTTAACCAGCTTTCGCAAGCTATGGTTAAGCCTACCAAACTCTTTTGGAAGGCAGGCAAGCATGTATTGCGCTATATTAGAGGCACATCAGGATATGGTCTATGGTACAGACAGGAAGATGGAGCGAAGCTTTCTGGCTTCACTGATGCAGATTGGGCAGGGAGTCCAACGGACTGGAAGAGCACTTCTGGAGGAGTTTTCAGCATTGGGTCGACAGCAGTTTCCTGGTACAGCAGGAAGCAGAGATCCGTGGCACTCAGTTCAGCAGAGGCCGAGTACATGGCAGCTAGCTTGGATGCATGCGAGGCTATTTGGATGAGGAAGATCCTCGTTGGATTGTTCGGGTTGCATTTGGAGCCTACAGTGATTTACTGTGATAACCAGAGTTGCATTAAACTCTCGGCTAATCTAGTATTTCATGATAGATCCAAACACATTGACATCAAGTACCATCATATCAGAGATTGTGTTCAGCGGAGAATCATGATGCTTTCATATGTTCCCACGGAGGATCAGGATGCCGACATCCTGACGAAGGCGCTCACCAGGAGCAAGTTCAAATTCCACAGAGGCAGGATAGGGGTTGCAGATAATCCATATCTTGTTGAGAGGGAGTGTTGAAAATGCAACAAGATGATGGAGCTTAGTGAAATGAAGTCGCCTTCACTAAGTGGGCCCGCAGGCTATTTTTGGCGCAAAGTCTATTTTTAGACTATGTCTATTTTAGACATATGGATCATGGTCTATGAGTTGCAGGATGCTATTTATGGATGATTGGTCGAGTTGGTAAAAATAGATGGACCTCTATTTTAGACATTGGGCGGTTTCTATTTTTAGACTGCCGGGCTAAAAATAGAACAGTCAAATATTATTAACCCTTAATAATATTTAGACTATAAACATTATCTTATCCTCTTGGAGCACTTCAATTTGATGCTTGGATGTGGCACATGCAGCTGACAGAAGGAATTACGCTATTCCTAAGGGTTTGGTGAGCTCATCCATGGTTGACTTCAGTTAGGACTTCAGTGGCAGAAGTTTGGTGGAGTTGATGAGACAGTTGGTGGAGTTGTGTTCGGTTTAACTTAGTTGAACTAGTTGAGATTAGTTTAACTAGCTAATCGACTAGTAATGAGTGGAGTGAATTAAATATTATTTAATTCATTAATTAGTAACTCATTATTCAACTCAAGAACACATCAGTTCACTACAGTGCATGGACAGTTCAGTGGAGACCAGTGAAAGAGGTAGATGAAAGGGTTGAGATAGCTATCAGTTGTGACATTAGTTGTGCATGAGATTTGCACCACACTTGGAGGATTTTCCAATGATGATTGCGCTTTCAAGCCAAGGAGATTCGAACCTTGGATCTCTCATTAGACCAACCTTGATTGCGCAATAGAGGTAGGCAATTATTGGATGTGTTTTGAACCTGTGACTTGTTCAAAACCAAGCTAGTTTGTGTGTAACTATGGGAGACAGTACTGAGTACTTGTGAGGAGTATTGTACTGAGATTGTTACATGTTTCTCTTCCATTTATAATATACTATAGCTGTGGGTTTTCAGCTATAAGCTTTCCCCATACATACTGTGTAATGTGTGTGATGTTTTGATGATCTTTTGATCGCATACCGCTTGTTTTATTTCCGCATGTGTGATGATCTGAGTAGAAGAGATTATGTGTTGCATATGAATTCGAATTGATATGTGATCAGGATAATCTCGGTGGATAAATCTTCATTATTCAGCAAATTTCTACAAATCTTTGGTGAAATCAGGACTAATGAGAACTGGTGTTTGAGTGAGGGCTTTTTTTTCCAGTTCAAATGATTGTTTAGCCTGCATTGTCCATTTAACACCTACTTCTTTCCTAAGCATATTAGTGATGTTTCTTAATAGCTCAGCAAGGTTGGGGATGAACCTTCTTAAAAAATTTATCTTTCCAATGAAAGATTGCAATTCTTTGAGGTTTCTTGGGAGGCTGATATTCAATATGCCATCAATCCTTTTCGGGTCTACTTTGATCCCTTCTTCGGAGATTATGTGACCAATAAGCTTTCCTTATTTAAGGCCAAAGAGTGTCTTTTTGGGATTCAGAGGCAAGCCAAACCTTCTGCATTTCTCGAAAACCTTCCTTAAATGGATTAAATGTTCTTCATCAGTTTTGGAGAAGACAGTAATATTATCAAGGTAAATGACTATAAAATAGCCTGTGTCCTCTGAGAAGGCTATGTCCATGGCCCTCTGGAAAGTAGCCCCTACATTCATCAAACCAAATGGCATTTTGACATACATGAATGTACCCCAAGGTGTAGTAAAAGTGGTTTTATGTTGATCACTTGGGAGCACCAAAACCTGATTGTAACTGGAGAACCCATCCAACAATGATATCCTTTTAGACCCCACCACCCTTTGAAGTATATGATCCATCTTCGGCAAGGGGTAATTATCTTTCAGGGAGGCTCTGTTTAGATTCCTAAAGTCGATACACAGCCTGATCTCCCCTGTCTTCTTCCTAACAGATACAAGATTGGAAACCCATTCTGAATATCTAAGAGGAACTATGATCCTAGCGTTATACATTTTCCTAATCTCTTTCTCTATTGAAGGTAATAAAACAGGGTTTATCCTTCTTAGCTTCTGTTTGAAAGGCTTCTGATTTTCCTTAAGAGGGATTTTATGTTGGATGATGCTAGTATCATAAGATTTCATATCTTTATATACCCATGCAAACACATCTATGAATTCTTTGAACAATGCTATGTACTGCTGTTTGACATGAGCTGGGAGGGTGCTAGACAATTTGATCATTTTGGGTTCAGTGGGGCTGCCTATTTTATGTTCTTCAATGTTAGTTTCTATAGGCATTGTTTTTGGTTCTTTGGCGACATCGTTGAAATCAAATAGATGTTCTAATGGTGCAAGGCCCTTTGGTATGGTATCACCTTTACAATGTAGGACTTCGAGGTCCTTTAGGTCTGGGTTGTCAAATAACTCTGCTTTCAAAAGGTGCTCAAACTGGTTCATATCAGCAGAAGGGGAGGGTCTTGTTTCATGGGTTTGTTCCTTATTGTAGCAATCCTTTACATGGATGGAACTTGGTGTTGCTGTGGAGAATTCATTCCTTGATTGCAAGAAATCATTTATGTGTTTATCATTTTCAAACACTTGCCAATAATCTTCATTGTCAAGCACTGCTGGTCTATTCTTTACCTTTATATTGAATTGTTCATTTATCTGTGGCGTTTGGCAATTGCTGGCAGCAAAGGAAAGTTCATTGGCCAGGTGGTTTTGAGCTCTTGGTATGAAAATGAGTTCATATTTTTCAAAAGTTTTAAGGAGATCAAGGGAAACATTACTATATTCTCTGAGTCTGGGGTTTTTGGTTGAGTATTCCTCTTTGATTTTCCTGATGATTAACTCAGAATCCCCTTGGAATGATATCCTCTTAACCTCTAAGCCTTTGAGAAAATGTAAGCCGAGGATAAGGGCTTCGTATTCTGCAATGTTATTTGTGCATGGGAAATATAGTTTATAGGAGTATCCCTCATTTGTGTTATGTATCCATACACCAGCCCCTGAACTGACCTTGCTGCAAGAGCCATCAAATCTCATTTTCCAAAGTGTTTCTATCTCATTGTCCTTTACTTTTTTCTACCCAAGGCTGCTGAGATTGGAGGCATCTCATGATTGAGTGGAAGGAAAATCTAAATGTCTCGGTGCACTAATATCTTTCTCATTTTCCTTTTCTTATTGGGTGATTTCATCTTCATTGAACAAGATAAAGGAATCTAAGTCTGAATGTGTGGAATAGATAGGTGTGTTGTGGGGTTTGTCTTTGCTGCTCACCATATATTTCATGAGGGATTCCCTATATAATCTTCTAGTTTGACTAAACACTAGTATGGTGGCATAGGACATATCCATTTGAAGGCTTCCCTGAACTTTGGCTCCCATGATCTAGACAACAACATGCCATATTTTGGGGGAATGTCAGCTACTACTATATCCATCACTAGGCTTTTAGCAGGAATTTGTGATAGGTTAACACACAAATCTTTGATTAAGCCCAAGAATTTGACCCTTCTTGAATCAAAAGAGTATAAGAATTTATAGGGTCTAGTAATTTCCAAGCCTAGGCTTTCCATTACTACTTTGGGCATAAGGTTATGTGATGCTCCGGAGTCTAGCATGGCATTGTGTAGGATCTTATCATGTACATTTAGACTAACATAAAAGGGAGGGACATCCCTTCTAGGTATTTTCCTTCAATTCTAGGACCAAACAACAGTTTTGGTTTGTCATCTGTCATGTTAAAAGTACCAGTGTTGATGTTTATATTCAGGGCTTTCAAAACCTGATTTTTGTACGCTTCCTGAGTTACCAGTTGTTAGCCACCTATAAATTCTGTTATACTAAGCAGTGGCTAAATTTGTTTTCAAGCCTTCAAGAGATAGTTTCCTTTGAAAACCTATCATCTTTTGAAGTCTTATAATATTCTTTATCCTTTGAACTAATCTCTATTGTTGTTTCACTATTAGCCCTTAAATACCTTGTTGTTTACCAAAGGAAAAACTTCTCATGAGGCTTCATTTCATCATTACACTTCTCCATTTTCGCCCATATTTCCTTCACAAAATCCCTCCATAAACCCTCATTCTAACCTCTAAATCATCCTAACCCTCTTTAAACCTTATATTTTCCATTTATCTGGTTTAAAAACCCTTTCTTCCCTCTTCCAAAATCTCTTTTTCGGCCTTAAAAATCCTTATTTTGGCCTAAAATCAGTCTTCTACACTCTATAGGTCTTAAGCCCCAAGGGCTTATATCCTTAGCCCCTTTCCTCACATGACCTCATCCCGCGACCAGGAGCTAACCCCCATCACACAATTGCAATCGTGGTTTCCTATTTTCTTGTTAGCTTTTACTTCAAAACTCTGCTGCGATGAGTTTTCCGCTAAAACTCCCTGATGCGATAAGCCCTTTCTTTTTAACCCCTGGTCTCCTTACCTTTTTCATGGGACCACACCCCTTCATCACATCACAAAAAACATAAGTCCTCTTTCCAAAGTGTTGGTCCTCCAATGGCCCGATCTACCAATTTGATCCCAGCCATTGAATCCACAATAACCAATGGCTGAGATTGCGTCGCACTCCGCCCATAACCCTTCACCATCGCCCCTCTGATTGAGTCTCAACCGTTCATTCTCCCAAATCCAACGGTCGGGACTTAACCCGATAGCCTATTACACCCGTCCAATATGTGACAAAATCATTACGTCACTATGGAACCCGCATACACTTTTACCCCGTAGCTCTTCATCCATCGTGCTCAACCTGCACCGTTGGATCCGGAGCCTCCAATCCAGCGGTCGACGATCAATATCGTGTGATTTTCACACCTCCTCCAGAGTGCACTACTTCCGTGCGATAAAAACGATTTTCATTTGCCACACGTCGAGTGATGAGTCATATCACATTCCAAAAGTTAATACCACCTACCCCCCAAAATGCTGCGTGAAAACCACTGATGGTTTTCCTAAAACCGCTTCTTCCCAATTCATGCCATATTTTAAATTTAAACCCTGGGTCTCTGTTTTGGCATAGAAACCCATTCTATACTGTAAATTCCTCCGTCCTCACTACTCCAAAATGCTTCCACAAACCCTCCTAAGCAGTTGTAAACCAATTTTTGCAGGATTTAATTAACTTTGTGTGTTCTATGCAGGTTTTAAAAAGTTCAAGGTTAAAACCCTCACACAAATAATTACAGTGACATGGGCCGAGGATGACGATCCTCATAGCCCTAAATACAAATTAAAGACATCATGGGTTTAAATTTCGCAATTTTGAAGGGTTGATGAGTCATGATCATCGACTTTTCAGATAAAATTCTTTAACAAACCCTCTGCACACTTGCAAACAAAAAACACAATCAACATCAATTAATGAAAGAATATCAATGTCAAAGATGAATATTAAAGGATAATTGAAGGATTAAGGGTTCTAGATAGAGTTTAAAGGGATCAAGGCAAAAATTAAATATCAAAGGCCTAATCCACAAATGAAGAAATATCTCCAGAAAAACCTCGAATGCCACATCACAGGGGCTAATTAAATCCCCAGCCTACCAAAAATGCCACCTTACAGCCTTCTGCCTCAAAGTAATACCCAGATCAAATCTCAGTCAGGAACATCAAGGCCAAGACAGCTGAACAATTATTACACACAAGACAAATATCTCAAATTGTTAGTAGAAGTTATTGTAAAAGATAAAAGAGCCTTAAAGTCAATATTTTCACCCGCTAAGCTTAAAAATCAGAAAACATAGTTAATGAAACAGAGTTGTCGATTGAATGCTTTACTGCCTTATGCCTTGCATGTTTCTCAAGGCTAGGAGTTGCATTTAAGTATGGAATTAATGATATCTAACCCTAGAACTCTTCCACCTCCTCTTTCTTCTATAAATACTTCTGAAGAAGATGGTTGATTGTTGGTTGGTCACTAGTTGTAACATTCGAACTCTTTGAAATAATACATAGTCTATTTGAAGTTGAAGAAGAAATTGAAGTCTTGGAAGCTTGACGATGTTGTGACATGCTTGTTCTTGAGAAGGCTCTAACATTGGATCCCTGAGCTTGGCTGTTGATGATGTATTCTGAACTGTCTGTTGTTTTTCCTGTTTTCATTTTGTTCCATAAATTCTTACTACAGTAGGGTGAAACGTTTAGGCTAAGAAATGACTCCTTGCAGCACCTTAGACCTGTTTATCCTTCACTGTTTTATGTTTTCTTCTGCTAAGGCATTTTAGAGTATTTAATCATTCTCTTGAACCCTTATTCTTGTTTATTTCTCAAATAGTTCAAATAGTTGGTTCCAACATGATTTAATGTTTTCCCTGCTTGTCTGTTGCCACTTGAAAGCTGTTTTTGAAGTCTCCCTTTGAAGTACCATTGTTTACAGTTTTCCAAAGAGGTCTGCTTTGATCATACCCTTTGTTCCTGCTTGAATAATTGTTTTAAAGGTATTTATAGTTGTAATCATAGATGTGTTAGGTGTTCCCTCTTCTATGGCTACAATTATCAGTAAATCTTTCATGTTTTCTAAACTCCTTTGAAATAAAATCTTTGAGGAAATAGTATGTGCTCCCGAATCTTAGATTTCATTTTAAAAGTTGTCTTGAAGTCATCATTTGCTTAAAGTGTGGTTTGTAGAATTCATGGTTAGCCATGTCTATCAAATACCTCTTTATGTTCAAGTTATTATTTTAAGTTCCCTTTGTTGAGAATTCAAACTCTCTTTTCAAATCATTGATGTCCATCTCATTCACAAAAACTAAAGGATCCTGTGGCCAAGTTAGATTTTCCCTTTGGTAACCCATATCCATTTATGAGCTTGTTATTTACTTCTTCTTGACTCCATTGCCCAATGAACCTGACACTTCTTCTTTCTATCTATACTACCTAGATCTTTCATGTTCCGCTATACCAATTCAACCAAAGAAACAAACCAAACAAACCAAACAAACAAACAAAACAAAACACTTGCACTTAATAACTAGTCTAAAATCAATACTTAAAAGAAAACAAGATATATTTTTGCAAAACATTTGGGAGATCCCTCTCTGAGAACAGGAGGACTAGATCCTAGAACTCTAAATATTGGTTTTGATTTTTTCTTGTATTTTGGTTATCCAATCTATCAAAACTCAGGAACTCCAACACCAGTTCAGCTAGAGGCATGCTAATTTTGATCTTGGCAATTTCACCTTCGAGGCTGAAAGGGAGTGCCACTTTTGGCATATTCACATCTTTTTTTTCGCTTATGTTTCTTTCAGCAGTTTTGGCTGACTGAGTTTTATTTGGATTGGTAGTTGGAACTATTTTGATAGGGCCACTAGTAGAATTACTAGGGCAGCTCTTGTCCACACCTGTTTGGCCATTTTTGTCTTTGTTTTGATCAGTTTTCTTGGCCAAGGTGTTGGTATTATTTTCTGATTTTTTAGCCTGGTTCTCTGAGGTTCTTCCTACAACAGTGTTAGTGTTTTTGTCATTAGATATTTCTGGGTTCTTTTTGCTTCTGAGCTCATATTGTCTATGAACTTCCATAATTGCATTTTCGAACCCCAACCTATAATCTTCAGACTCTTCACGATTATGTTCATTTTGTTCGGATGAGAAAAATATTTGTTCTTTCTCTGTGAGGAAGATATCATCTCTGCCATAAGATCCTATCAAGTTTACATGAGCTTCTCCCAGCCTATCAGTCTCCCCTTCATCCACTTGTTCTACTTAGTTTTGTTGGAAGGGAGTCCTATTTTGTTGGTCATTGTCTCTATGCCTATCTTGACTGGGATTTCTCCTAACATTTTGGTTTTGGTTTTGAGGTTGGTTTCTATTCTGAGCATTTCTTTGGACAACCAACCTCTCCATCATTTTTTCTCACCTGTCCATGTTCTTGGCTAGATGATCTAATTTGGAGTCAGATGTAGAAGGTGCAGTGTCTTCCCTATATGTTAATTTCTTTTCAGACCTCATCCTAGGTCTCTTCTCAATCAGATTTGCTTCCACACTAAGAGCTCCCTTCTGCTTGTCTTCTAAAGTTAAGGGATCCCTTTCTCTTAGTTGATAAGCCATTTCGGGATCAAATCCTTCAGGGAATTTGGCCAAAACTGAGCCTTGTGGAGGTTTCAAATCTGTGGGTAGTGCATTATCAACACTATTGAACCTAGTGCAATAATTTTTAACACTCTCCCCAATGTTTCGTTTGAGGTTGTCGTAATTTGAAAGTATTTGGAGAGGGTTCTTCCTCATTTCCCATTTGTTATGAATGTTTGATGTAAAGAAGGGAGATCATTTATACTATTAGGAGTCAAGCCTTTAAACCATTTCTTGGCTTCTCCTCCTAAACTTTGGGCAAATATTCTCATCTTAATGGTCTCATCTTCTATCTCCATATAATCAAAGGCATCATTCAACTTGTCTACATGCTGTTGGGCAGTAGTGGATTCATTTCCTGTAAAATGGGGAATTTTGGACTGATATTCACTGGGTAAAGGGACCATAGGCTGTGGTAACACTAGGGGAGCATACCATGCTTCCATGATGGGAAATAATGGGGGATTTACAGGAGGGAAAGTGGGCTAAGCTGGAGTGTTTTGAAAAGCGTATGTGTGTATAGGAGTGGAAGAAACACTTGGGCCAGCAAACTGATGATGAGCAGACTTGTTATGGAAGGAGCTGAAGTGAAGTAGAAGCTAGGAGTTAGGTGGAGTATAAGGTTGGGCTTCTCTGCTACTGCTCTGTTGCAAATTTGTGCTTTCAAAGTTAGCTCAGTTTAAATCACTTTGAGACTTATTTCTAAATAGGTTCTCTGTATGAGGTAAGTCGAAGTGAGGGTTTTTCAAAGCAGTGAGGTTTTCAAGGACAAATATTGTTCTTGGGATGATCCTATCCATAATTGATTTTCCAGATCTAGAAGTCTGTCACAAAATCTTCTCTGGATTGTCAACTATGGTGGGAGGATTAGGATCTGGGTGGGATCTAGTATTGACCCTATCTGAAGCCATATTTCAGCTTCACAACTTGGAGAGGCTTCAATCTTCAAACTCTTTCAAAGTCTCTCCTCTCACAATGTTCTTGATAACCTGAGAATAGGATTTCAAATTCCCTCGAGGTTGGTTAACCTAAAGAAATCTGGAGTAGTAGTGGAATAACAGGCTTACTTGGGCTAGTGGAGTCGCCAGGTGGAAATTTTTAGTTTCTTGAAGGTAAAATGTTTATGGTCCACCACCAATGTTTATTGTGAAACCAATCTGAATGTTTTTTTGGGGTTTTCTAAGTTTTTTGTAGTTATATGGTTGTGAGAGTGTCCTATACCTGTTTCAACACTTAGCTAAGGTGGTGAAACAAATAGAGTCTACTCTATGGCTCACTAGCTGACTTCTTCAAGGCTTGATAAGGGTCTCTTAGAATCCTAAGGGTTACTTAGATTGCCACTAATTCAAACAGGTCCTATCATGATAATCGTTATACTGGTAGTGCTTGAAGAAGGCTAATTTCACTTAAATGAATATTGAGTGTTTTGCTTAGGGACTTTTACTCAAAAAGGTCCCACCGTGATCACAAAAATGTTGGGGTCCTGTGATTTGGCTGATTGGAAAACCAAATGACAAGGAAACATATAAACCAGTCTTTAGAGCTCTAGGATCTAGCCCTCCTAGTCTCAGAGAGGGATCTCTCAATATGTTTGTAAGGATATGACTTGATGCTTTTAAGAGGTTCATTTTAGGCTAGTTATGAAGTGAAAATTTGTTTGTTTGTGTTTGGTTGGTACATGAATGATCTAGGAAGCATGGATAGAGTGTGAAAATATACAAGTCATTGGGCAATGGAGTCATGTGGAAGTCTAAATAGTTTTGATTGATGAATTTGGGAAACCAAATGGAAAATCTAACTTATTCAAAGGATCTGTGGAATCATATAGGTGGTATGAGATGAACATGAAGGATTTGGAAGGAAAAGTAGAGTTTTTAAGGGATGTTAAGACTCCTTAATCATGTATACCTTTCAACAAAGGGACTTGCAACACTATCTAAAAATAAAGGAGTATCAATAGCCAGGGCTATCCGTGAATTCTACCAACATGCTTTATGCATAAAACATAAACAAGAGAGACTTTCAAGTAAGACAAAGAAGGAGAGGAACACTATGTTTCTTCTAATTGTTTCACTTAAAGGAATTATAAAACATATAAGAAACACAACTAACTACATCCATAAAGGGGGGAACACCCAAGCATCTAAGACTGCAATTACGAAGACCTTCAAATATGACTATCTCAGCAAGAAAATAGAGGGTAAGATCAGAACAAATCCTCTCTGTCAGGCTGCAGACAATAAAGTTTGAAGGATGTTTTCAGAAATAGCTTTCCAGAGGCAACAAGTAGACAGGACAAACCATAATTCTACCTTGATACCAAATATTTAACTATTCTGAAATAAACAAGCTTAAGAGTTTCAAAGCAGTCAAACTACTAAACAAACCTTCAGCAGATGAAAACATATAGGCAGTGAAGACTAAATAGGCATAAGGTGCTTCTAGGAGACATTTCTTAGCCTAAGCTTTTTACTCTACTGCAAGCACAGCATGATGGAACAAAGTGGAAAAAACAAGAAATAACATTAACTAATAGAGAGTAATTCACCAAAACCAAGCTTAGGGATCCAATGGTCCAACCTCCTTCATCAACAGAAAAGCAAAGACATCCACACTTATTTAAAACATCAATTCTCCTTCAAAACAATAGTCTATGTATTACTTTAGAATTCATCAAGTGCCAACATTTACAATGAGAGTTCGAATAGGATGTGTAGATGAATGGGGAGGAGTGGTGATAGAGATGGTCTTAATGGTCAATAAAAATAGAGGAGAAAAGCATTCAAATTCCCATTCTATGCCATAAATGTTACATTAATTTCTTGCCCATTCTGCTTAATAAACCTTGCATTAATTGATGGTACCTAATTAGCAGTTTTCCTGTCTTTGGTGCATATATGGTAGGTAGGGAAGTAACTCAGAAGAGTGTTCTTTGTAGATAACCATGGCTGAGGTACTCTGTCCGACTTCTGGAACAAGTAACTATCCCTTTTTTGGTTTTGAAGCCCCACGCCTACTTAATAACTGTTTCGACAGTTTTAATGAGACTTTGTCATAAGAATGGTTGTCGAAGTGCCTTTGAAAAGTAAAGTAGATTGCAGGTGTCCCTTTGGTGGAATAATGGCTTCGGTGATGTGGCTTTGACTTCCTTTTTGCTGATTGGATTAACCTGTAATCCCTTTATTTTAACTGTGCTTTTGACTATTAATCCTTTGTCTTTATGCATATCCTTTCTTTTCTATGAACAGGTATCCGGGCGCGCTGGTGGTTTCATTTGCTTTATCAGTTTTAATAGAGCACTGACAAACACCCATAAACCCCGTAAATTTCCTTTTACACTTTTAAACCCCAAGGATCATCATCTCGGGGGGTTTCTGCTACTGAGCTAGCTGTGGAGGACTTTTCAATGCTTAAGCCGCCTTTAAAAACCTGCAACATAAAAAAATAATTAAATAAAATCTTGCGGCGTTGGATAAACTGCTTACAGAGGTTGGCAGAGGGTGGAAAGAGTAGTGAGGATGGGAAAATGCAGGCGGAGGAGGTTCTGCAGGAAAATCCTGCGAAAACATGTTTAATTTTGAATATTGGAGCGAAAATGTGGATTGGTGGTTTTTGAAATGCCATGGGTGGTTTTCACGTGATATTGGAGTGGTAAATGGTTTCGGCTGAATCGAACACGATCCAGTTGTGTTGTGCCGCGTGGCTTTCTCGATATCGCTGGTATCGCGTGACTTGGAAGTGTTAAACTCCAGATGCAAAAATCGCACGATATGGATCGTAGACTGTTGGATGAGGGCGATGAGATCCAACGGTGCAGACCGAGCACGATGGAAGAGTTTCTCGGACGAAAATGAAAGTGAAGACCAGGTGCCAACGTATGATTTTATGGGCCCTTTATGCAGTGGATGGTAGGCCTCGACGGAGTTGAGTTTTCGGGATCAATGAAGACGATCGGATCTATAAGATCTATGGTGGGGAGTTGTCACGGAGGATGCAGGAATAGGTAGGGGTGTGGTCTTGTGGGGAACGAGGTGACCAAGAGTTGAGGAGGGGAGAGCTTATCGCATCGGCATATCGCCGCAGAGGGGAAAAGAAAAGGGGAAGGGACAAGCCGATGGAGTGATGCGATGAGGGCTAAGGTTAGGCCCGGGACATGGTCCCATGTAGCAATATATGACCAGGGGTTTTAAGGGAAGTGTGTTTATCACATCGGTGGTGGGGAAGGGGAAGCGAGGTAAGGAACAATGACAATGTGATGCGATATAAAGTTGTGATGTGATGAGCGATTAGCGCCTGGTCACGGCGTGAGGGCATATGAAGAAAAAGAGTGGAAGGTTAAGCGCTAGAGGGTCTAAGGCCTAAAAAGGGAAGAGGAGGTTTCTAAAGGATTTTAATGGGTTTTTGTGGGTTTTTCAGGTTTCGGTAGAGTGAAAAGGAAGGGTTTTAAACCATTTAGAAGGGATTTCATGGTTAAAAAAGGACTTTTAAGAGAATGAAGAGTAAATGAAGGGGAACAGGGGTTTTTTAGAAAAAAATTTTCTTTGGGAACAACAGGTTTTCTTGGTGGATTTTTTGGAGGGAACAACACTATTTTTAAGGCACAGTAGTTAAAGAATAGCAATAAGGGAACAAAAACTGGTAAGGAACAACAGACTTCAAGAATGAGCATTTTTGTATGAAATAATCTCTTGAAGGCTCAAGGCCTGTTTTAGCCATCATTTGCTTATGAAAAAATTTAATGATGGCTAATAGTAGTAAATAGTAAACAGGCCATAGCGACGAGTAAACGAAAGAAACAATTGCAATTTTGGATGGCGTTTAATGCTTTAAGGTGGTCAACAGACCTGGTTTCCTTCGGGCAGGTTGAGGCCACCAATTGTGAATATGTTGCAGCTTGCTCTATCTTTTTGAGAAATAGAAAATGGTAAGGAACTACTAAATTTACAAAAAAGATAAAAGACAAAGATAATAAAATTTATTTTGTAATACTTGCATCATGGGTTTCATGGGCAAGGATGTTTTTATCATAAGTGAAAGACTTCTTCTTGATGTCTTTAGGGGTTTTTCATCTTGTCATAAATATGTATAATTATATTCATGTATATGAAGTGTTTTTACACTTGAAAAGGACAATTAATGATGTATTTGTATGCTCTAAGACCTTGTATATATGATCGTTGAAGTCGGCTCAGATTATGGTTAAGAAATCCTCTTTGTCAATTCGGCTTCATAGCAAGAGATCATGTTAGCTGAAAGGATTGGAGATAGTCCCTATAAATAGCCAGGGCTATGACCTCATATCCTACCAACAAACTCAAAAACCATTGTAGTAATAGATGCGGATCATAGTGTGGAAGTTCAAGGGTTATACAATGAAGAGTTAAGGGTTAACAAAATGAAGAAGATGACTATATAAAAGTGTGTAAGGGTCTCTCATATTTGGAATAGGGCTGCACTCTTATCTCTGTGATTATAGTGAAGGTTGAAGGCTATTTCAAGGATATTTCAGTTTGGTCCAGGGAAATCATTAAGGACAGAAGGGAGCTGAAAGGAGACCGAAGGGAGGATAATCTTGGGACGAAAGAGAAGGAAACTATTGAAGGCTAAGAAAAGAAAGTTACTTCAGGAAAAGGCCGAAGATATACACTATCATAAGAAAGGTTTATACAATGAGAAAGAGACCTTTAAATTGGACATCTAGTTTGTATAAAGGAGGACTAAGAGGGGATCTCTAGGAGGCTAAGGACAGTTCAAGAAAGAGCAGAATGGAAGATCATTAGGAACCGATATTTCCTATTCCTGGTGTAAATCAGTGTAGAAAAGAAGATCAACATAAGAATCCTAGTGGAGCAGTGACAAGGTCTTGGAGGCATACTAAAGTCAAGGGTCTATGTCATGGTCATGGTACTTGTCAATGGAAGATATATAAGAAGAATTACTTTCGGGTTTTCCTCTCCAAGAGGGAGAGGTTTTTGCCCTGGCTTTAAGAGCCAAAATTCTTTGTCTCTTGTTTTTTGGTAATTGATGAAATACATAATAAGATAATGAAGATAAGATCTAAGTAATATAAGTATAACAATTTCACTAGTAGTTATCAACAAGAGAAATTTGAATTAAAAGCCCTAATTTATCAACAGGTTGTAGCC
The DNA here is from genome assembly GCA_034641835.2 of Pinus albicaulis. NCBI lineage: Eukaryota > Viridiplantae > Streptophyta > Pinopsida > Pinales > Pinaceae > Pinus > Pinus albicaulis. The sequence continues at coordinate 1,498,329,257 of CM076579.1, read as the reverse complement.
TATTACAAGTGGCTACTTGGAAAATTTTTAGGTTTGTTCCTTAATAATTTTATATCCTACCACAAGTAGTTACTTTCATATCTTGGGGGTGGGTACCTGAAGCAGGTCGGTTCCTGCAAATCTATGTAGTGAATTGAATGAGAAGAAAAAGAAGATATTGTGGTTTTCTCCCATAATCGTTTCCATGTAAAAACTTGTCTCCTCTTTTTTTAGAGCTTCATAGTGCATTGGTGATGTGTTGATGGCTTCTTGATGCATTTTATATTTATTTATATGATGCAAATGGTTATGTTACATTTCTATATAGTTTATTATTTATAAATATGTGTTGAAATTATAAAATTTACATCACATAGTTTCGCCCCCCCACCCTGTCAGTGTGATATTTGGTCTAACAAGTGACTCAACTTCAACACACCTATGCACATTCATAAGAATGTAATATTGTACCTTTATGCTCATTTTCATTAAAAATAATTTGTCTTGTATCGGTAAGTTATTTCCATTAATGTTTGATAACCTAATGAATTTTTCTCATGTTTGAATTCAAAGCATTCATTCACATGGATAGAATTATACCATAGGTTTGGATATATTTTAATACATTATGGTTTCATATCACTAATAAAATTTTTCATCTCCTTCAATTTTGAAATAAAAGGTTTAGTTCCATTAGATTAGTTGGAGCAATAAGGAGTTACATAGGTTCCAATTTTAGATCTCATCCTCTCTTCCTTCAATCTGGAGGAAGTGTAAGACACGCCTCCAAGAATATCTTGGAAAATTCATGAAAATTCTAATTTTATATTTTATAGGTAACTATGGTATTTTAACAAATAATTTTCATACAAGGTCTTGTAGATGAATTTTTGAAGCTTATTTCAAAATAAACATCTATAGTGATCATCACAGGCCAAAACGAATCTCAAAAATAGCCCTAATTTATTTATTTTGAGTCTATATATGAATATAATGTTGATACAATATCAACACATCTATATATTGAGGCATGAACAATCCTTTCACTAAATTGATATCATCAAACACAAAGGATACTAAAAATAGAGAAAATTGGTATGTTTTTATGGCATTGTCTAGCAAGAAAATACTCAGAGAATACGATTCAGGATAGTTGTAGTTGAGTCCTCTTTCAAAAATATATCAGTCCCATGTAAGGACTATATTTACACCCAATAAATAAAAAACTATACAACCCCTTCCTTAATATAAAACCCCAACCAATGATTGTAGATATGCCTCAGCCAATTGGTCAAGAAATGTGTGGAAACCTAACAACTTTTAACTTGTCCCTCTCTTTTGCCATAGGAAACTCCACCTCAAACATTTGTGACTATAAAACCAACTCTTCTTTCATGTCAAATTGAAATATTCATACCAAAAACTCAACCATATAACATTCACATGGACAACGAATACGAAGACAAACTTGACCCTCACACGATAGTGGAAAACTTGTCTTATCCCCACAGAATGTTGATGAACAAAACTAGAAATGGCTTTGCCTCTACTCAGAACTATACTTGGTCCTCTACAACCTCATAATATCTTCCTATTTAATGGGTGTTTATATCCTATAAAAGAGATGAATAAAAACCTATATTAGAAATTAAATTAAACTGATAACATTATTACCTCCTATTTATGGGATGGAATTTATTGGCAACAACAAGAGGGCCTCCCCAGTGTGAAGTCCCAATTAGAACTCACACAATTTGGGATAATATCCCTATCCAGTATGTGGGCCTGACTACCACCATGAATGTTTTCTCTCTTGAATGTCAAATGAGACAGTGTTAGTGTGGAGACAAGAGTGAAACTCCTAGACAGTGAAACAAAATCACCCTAAGATTGAAAAAATACAGACATAGATACAAACAAGTCACAACATCAATAATATGGGGTATTTCATGCGAGGGATGAATGATCTAAAAGCCAATCAGACATACATGAACAAGAAAATTCTAGAAGTTAATTGCAAAGAAGTTCACAATATATCACTGACATGGCAAGGAAAAAGTAAACATAGATTCGAAACAAAAACATACATGCAATCACTATCAATCAATCCTTAACATATTGCGTATATGAAAGAACACATGCAAGATATAGTGAAATATCAGACAACCAATACAGCCACCATGAGTAAGCATGGGAATCAATGCCGAATAGAGAGAACATCTTATTAATGTTGCTGCAATGTCAAGTACATAACTTGCAACTAGTCAAAATCGAACAGTGAGACATGAGCTACTCACACCATTTCTTGATGCAAAACCCTAGCCTCACTAAAGCTCCCTCTACTATTTACCAAGATTTGAGTTCCTTTAGCTCTCATGCAAAAATCAGATATCTAGTCCTAGCCTCCACACATGTGCTAAAATTCCTTTCACAATTAGGCACAAGGGAACATTTGTAGAGATGAGGTGATTGTTAACCTTCTGTGACCCTTTAACTCCCCTCATGACTCTTGAACTTCCTCACTTCCCTCTCATGCCTATTTCTTGGTACATGTTGAATTGATCTTGACATAACCATTGAAATCATGATGAGAACACTTGCATACTGATAGAAGAGAGAATGTGAGGAGCAAAGAGAAGTTTCGAGAAACCCTAGGGTTGGTTCCTTGTGGTTGGAATAGCTATGACACCATGAAGACTTGTGCCTCTCTTGCATATAATCATATTTTTCTGTCGTGTCCTTGAAATTTCTACCAAAATTTTGGAGTTTGAGTGGATTTGGTTTCCATAATGTCAAAACCCTAACTTACCCACATGAATCAACATCCTTGCTCCCTTTATTTCATCTACAGGAAAATAACATTGGTTAGAAACATTTATAAACAAAAGATGATACTAGAAATACAATCAACTAATTGAAAGAATGACATAAAATAAATAACGTTAGCTTATACCCCTATATGGTCTATTGCCATGCCATAGTGTTATCAGTGTATGTGGACCTCGAAGGATATTTCTGGACACTTCAGTCACATTTTGATTCATAGCCTTACTATATCCTATAGAATAAATTTTGAATGCAACTTTATAATCTTGTAGGGTTAAGAGGCATGTAATCTCATGAGCTTGGGTTCTAGGACTCTTTATGCAAGAGGTTGACCCCTTTGAACATGCACGTGCGTTGACATATTTCTTGCAAGGAAGAGGATCACCCCTTTGGAGCATTAATACTCACCAATGGTCCTTGATTTTGTTAAACTATAACCTAAGTGGAATATCATGGAAGCCTTTGTATAGTTGTAGACTTTAATTTTCATGATACAACACTTCATGGTACTGTATTTTCCACATGGTTTTTTACTGACCTTGTATCCTATCATCAAATGGTGTAATACATACACAATACTAGGAATTTTCCTTCACGTTTAGGTATATCATCATGTTTAAAAGGTCGTAGTCTTAGTGTGCAATCAGACACATTATTCATGAAGTGTGACTATTCTCAAGTCGCGTCCCTCTCATGCGACCACTCTCAAAGTCACACAGTCTCTTATTTTGGATGCTATCACTGAGGCATAAGAACATGAAACTGTGGCTTAGTGGAAGTCACGCGGTTGCATTGCATGAGTGGTCTCATTCCTTGGTAGATTTATCTTATGACTAGTCATGTTCTTAGACAGGTCACATATGGAAGGTGAGTCACATTTTCTAGGGGAGATTGTTCTTCAGAGCTATGACTGGTGGAGGTTGCATTGGTATCTAGGTCAAGTTGGTCACACCCACCATTGCTTCTTGAGGTTGTGACTTAGTGATTGGTCGTACCTGTCCAAAGGTCATTCCGAGACAAAAGTCGCACCTCCCAACTACTACTTGAGGCTACGACTCAATGAATGGTACGGATCCTTATCCATGAATTCAATGCCATCGATACGAGTTTCGACTGGCTTCAACTATAATGTATGAGGCTTCCTTATGCACCAAATCCAATTAGCCAATTTGACATGTCTGAAGGAGTGATTGGATCACCTCCTTTCGTACTATCCCTAAAATACTAATGAGATAGGTGTTGGAAATGGGTGATCTACACAGGCAAGAAACACTTTGAAAATATGTGGTAGCTCATCGAGGAACACCTTCATAGATAGACTCAGCATTCTCGAGGCATCAAAATCAAGGTGTAATTCTTCCTTCTTACATAAATGAAGTATTTGATTAGACACGATGTCTAGAACAGGTGGTTCAAACCTAGATGTTACACATATGGAACCAAGCGTCTTGATAATACTGCCAATATAGTTTCAAAAAAAACCTTATAACTTTGGAGTATGCCCCCATCGCAGGGCACAACGAATTATGGGAATCTTATGTCGTAAAATGCGCCTCATCTGAAAGAAAATTTCGACGGGTGGACAAAGATACTATTTTTCATATTTCCATAACCTACTATGACTTCTACAACACCACTTGCATTAAGCTTAAATATTTTGTGATTTGTATTCAGGCCCGCAAAGCTAGTGTATGATCGCAAGAGATGTAGTATCTTTCCCTATCCCTTCTGGTAGCCTTCAATGCATATAATTCAAACTATGCTCCCTGCCAACTGTCATTTCACATTATGCTAGAGGTGAGTGATTCCAACCTTGGCACACATTATATAGAGTCCCCAAAATGTACCATTTAACTGAAACCGCTTGATCATGGGCACCCATATGCGGCTTAGAGTACTAGCCATGCATCCACTTTAAGTTCATATGGATTCCATGTAATATACCACAAAATGATGCCTTAGTTTTTAAAATGCAACTATCTAAGCACATCGAAAAATGTGACATGATTCCCTCTGTCTTTTGTATTGACCTTACGCTCTCCCTTTTTCTTTAATGCACCAATATACCTAATTTCAGCCAATTCAGGAATGATAGCTTCGTTTAGGCTCCATTCCAAGTATCAATAATGCACCATGTATTGTAGAATTTTACTCTTTAAAAAGTGTCACGGTGTCGATATTTTACATTAAATAAGTTTTTATCCACAAGTGGTGCCCTTCAATCAAATGGTTTAATTTTTTCCCCTTTATTTAATATGCAACCGAGGAAGTTCCATTCAATGCCTCATTTATATGCCTAAATAGAAAATGAAATGGGAGAAGTTAGTTTATAAACTCTTTACTTTTCAGATAAAGGTAAATGAAATAATGCTAAGGGTTAAGATGCATGGTTAGGATGAGGCCTTCTTGATTAAAAAAAAAAACAAAATATAGGCATTAGGGTGTGTGTTACAGCATCACTTATCACCTTTGTATACTTGATGACTTATGTATTGGCCTTGGGAAGCCCTTTCCTTTGATAATTGGTCAACTTCTTAAAAAACAATATTTTGAATTCCATACGTGACTTTTCCTTGACTTTTACGCATGCAGACGTGGGTTCATTCATATCTAACCCTCGTATACAATTTAAAATATTAAAAAAATATAAACTCCCTATTAATTGGGCAAGGTTTACGGGTTTTACTTGAAGACCACCTACACTAGCCCATGGCCAAACTATTTCCCAACTAAAAAACTGATTTGAGGAATTATAAATACACCTCATTGGGAAGGCCTAAGGGAGGAGATAGAATTCTATTGATACTATAGCTTGTTATAGCCCAGATCAAGTCTAATTATCCCTGTGCCTCCTACACTTTCCAGGTTCAGGAAACCATTGTTTCCTTGTGATGTTTGTTGAGCTCCAAAGATGTTCTTTCTTCCACCACATTCCACTCCATTTCCTTTGTCCATTATTAATCACAGGCTCAAATGATCAGTAGAATTAGTTAAAATTGCTTTAAGAATGAATGTCATGACTAACTTGCTATGTTTTTATGATTTTGTCATTGTAGTACTTTTTGAACTAGATCTAGCTACAGAATGCAGACATTCTGTAGCTGGTTGCCGATTCTGCAGCTGTCTTCATGTCTACGCAGGTTCCAGGTGTCATCTTGGAGAAAAACACATATGGGTGTATTCCACATCATTCCCTCATCATTTGTTGCTCTCCATGAAGCTTGAACGGAATTCTGTAGGCGGTTATGTACGTGGGAACTCAAACTAGGAGAGAGACTCCTAATAGGACAAGGACAGTCCAAATGTCCTTAATTCTATTACGTGACCACCAGCAGAGTCCTAGTTTGGTTTTTATTTGGAAAGATAATTATCCCTAGGTTATCTCAAAAAATTTATGTAAATTTGTTACAAATATGGCTCGGGAAACCGAGGGACAAGGTTAGATTTTGTATTTGACTGCTAGATTTGAGAAGTACGAAAACACTCTGTTTTGAAGTAATTTCTCTCTAATGCAAGAAGTATCACTTTATTGAAAGCACTGAGTCAATATTGAAGTATATTTTGCGTGCTACTCCGGTGGTAGAGGGCCCCTGCCTCCTGAGCAGCCTTGTTTATACGGTTTATATAAGTATTTTAGTCTTGTTTTTTCATTTCTAGCTTAAGCACGTTTCTGAAGTTTATGTTTCATGCTTGTTTACATTGATCATCACAGCTAGACTTACTCTTATAAACTCTTCCAAAATATCATCACGGTGAATAAGGCATAGCTGTGGTGTTGTAGGTTTTAGGTGCATTTCCTTTCGAATTTTATGATTTATGCTTGTTTACACTAAGTGTCACAGCCGGTCTTACTCCTACAAACTCTTCCAAAATATCATTAACAATGAATAAGAAACAGCTGTGGTATCTTAGATTTTAATTGAATTTTCTTTCAAATATTATGTTTATGTTCAATTGCATTGAATAATACAGCCATAATTGTTTTTACAAACTCTTCCAAAATATCATTCACATTGAACAAGATGGGCTGTAGAATTCCAATAGACTAGTTGCATGTTAGTTTAGTCATAACACTCCGGAGGATGATTTCATTTAGTTCAGCTCTGTCACTACATTTCAAGTTTGATAATGGCATTTTAATTTAACTCTGTTCACTGTACTTCAAGTATATTAGTAGCATTCTAGTTTAGTCTTAGCTCACTGTATTGGCATTCCAGTTTAGTTGTTGTCCATTGCATTTTAAATTGTATTAGTTGTTAAATTTAGATACCACGGTCTTCATTATTTACAAAAAATTCTTTTGTTCTAACCTCATATTAATACATAATCATCTAGACAAAAGCTAGTATCAGTCTAAGGCCTGGAGTATTTTGCAACCTTTTTACCATTTCACAAATAAGCCTTTTCTCAAGGACTATTCTAAAAAGAAACCTATAACTTTTGAGTGAGGCCTAGTGGTGCTAAATTGAGTTGTAGAACATAATTAGAAGTTAGTTTAGAGTAAAATCTTATTGTGCTACAAATGTTCTTTTCCAAATATGTTCCAATGAACCTTTAATCATGGATGGGATGTTGTAACATTGTAAGATGATTGTTTATTTAGGAGAACTTCATTCACACTTAACTTGTCCATTTCTCAAGCTCTTCCAACACATCTTTAATGAATGAATTGGATAAGTTTAAGCTCATGTTGTGATTTATTTCCTTGCAATGAAGTCATTATCAAGCTTTGCATTTGTTTTTTGCCAGCCATAGTTTAGGCTTTGTTCTGTTTTAGTATTTGCATTTGTTGTTTGCCAGCCATAGTTTAGGCTTTGTTCTGTTTTAGTATTTGCATTTGTTATTTTCCATCCATACTTTAGGCCTTGTTCTGCTTTAATATAACCAATAGCTTCTTTTCACCAGCATTTAGTTCTTTCCCTTTTCAAACATAAAACCATAAAACCAAAAACATCAAAAAACACTAAACACAACGTAGTGAGAAACAAATACCTAGGCACATATAGTGCACCACACTTCAGCAATTTACCAACCCTGGTTGACAATTAATGAACTCAATTTAGGAACACTAGGTTGAGCACAAACAATGTTCACCCCCCTTACGTGACATCCTTTGTGCACCTTTTATGGAATAATATTGTTGAGGCTTGGGCTGGATAGATCCGGAGGATGATTTCACTTGGAGATGTTGCTGATTTTAGGTGATATATCCACTTTATTTTTAAATACATCAATAAAAGAAGCTCTATCCTGATCATGATGTCATTTTCTTATATATTTCATATACATGTTAATGATCTTGTAATCGTTATTTCATGATTCTTTTATGAGTTTATATGATCTAACATACTGAAATTTAGGATATATATGTTGTACAACTAGTCTTTGTTCTTTTTCTTTAGTGAGTTACAGGTTTTAAAGCATGAGGAGTAGCAGAGGGTTTGCACCCTGCGGGAATGACCTCAAAAGTATGACATACGAGTAGGGTCACCTATCCCTAGTGTACTAGTTTAAGCATTAGGGCTTGTAATTTGAATGCTTCTTGTGATTGTATTCCTTCCGCTTTGTTAGGTCCCTCAACCCAAACCTTAGGGTAGTTTTTCCCGCCATAGAATTGGAAACTCCACTAGGGATTACATCCACTTAATTCCTAGTTTGGGTTGTTTTCTCTGGATTTTGGGTTCCCTGACTGATATCATCACCTTCCAAGTCTTGCTGGTTGTTTTCCCATCCAGGCAGAAGCCCTGATATTCTGGATTAGGATTGGAATTTTTGTTTTTCTTTGTTTTCATTTCTATACACTACCTTTTGTGTATACATCTATTTTTGTCCAAAGGAACCCGCATATACGTGAGTTGCTTCAGACACAGACATGTATACACGCAGGTTGCACACTGTGGATCCGCGTATAACTAGTTAAATTTGAAAAATTGATGTTTTGAGATCCTGTAAGTATTTCCTGCCTACTTTTGGTCACTCCTATAGAACCTCCTGTATATCTGGATAGTGTTTCTCCTTAGTGTGTATCAGCTTCTCTCTTTCCTGCTTGAAAACCTAGTCAACCTAGGGTTTTTCCTTGCTTGGTGACGTTTTAGTTGTGGCTATTGCATCGAGACTTATTTTTGAGGTTCTTGGTTGTTCTGACATTTAAAAACAGTGAGTCTATGTCGATTTACTCATGCCTGGCTTGTTCATTGCTTCACTTTTTTGTTTTTGGCTAGTTGGTTTTCTTGGTTTTCTTGTTTCTTGAGATCGGCCTTTCTGGCGAATCTTGAACTTGTCCTTCTTGATTTCTTGAAGTTTTTATTCGTTGGAAGTTTTATGCTACTATTTCAAGTATTTTTCTTGAGTTAACTACTTCATTCCTATTGTTGAGTCCCATCATGAAAGTGACACAATTGGCTTATGGAATTTGAAGTTGCTTGTTGGCTCATTTTCTTGATTCGAGGCCTATGGTAGTTTTGTTCTTTTCTCAGATACCTTTTGTTTTCTCCTTAAAAAGTTAAAGGCTCAAAAAAAAATTGTGTTTTCGTTGCTTTTTCTTTTGGTTTTCATTTCATGGTTTTGATCTCTTTTGGAGCAATTTGCTAGTTTCTCATTTTGGTATGGTTGCCTGGTTTTGGGAGAAGCTTTGTAGTGGGCTTGTCTCTTTTACATCAAGTTGTTTTAGCATTTTTTATGCAAAGAAGTTCTTGTTTGGGATTATGTTTGCTTTGTGTCAAAGTGATCAGACCAGTCTCATTGAAAAACTCATTTGCTTCCCTTTGTGAGTAGTCCTAGAATTTTCATTCATCATTGGTAGTTTTGCATTAGTTCCATCGTTAAGCATTGTAGTCTTTTTGATAGTTTTTGAGTGTGTGAGCATGATATTTAAAAGAAAAGAAAAATTTATTTCTATTTGGTTATTTCGTAGAACCCACGTAGAAATATCTTTCATTGAAGAAAAAGTTGCATATTCATGTAGTAGGTTTCTATTGATTTCTATAACAAAGCGCTTAATCTAAAAATGAACTAGAATTTTTTGAGTTGTCATTAATATACACCAACTAGTCTAGGTCATAGGGCCTTGGAATAGGTGAGTGGAGAGTTAACTCTCCAAGGCCACTCAAAATTTCAAATGTATAATTTGATTAATGAGTGAAATCTTGCCTCGTTAAATGGAGTGGGAAATATTTACCTCCATAGAGTTAAGCACAAGGGCTAGTGAAGGAAAAGAAGAGAGATACTCCCTCTCCTATTTGTTGGATCTTGACCTAAGACCCTTTCCCCTGTTATGAGCAAAGCTACCCTAAGGTCTGGGTTGAGGGACCTAGCATAGAGGAAGGCATACCATCACAAGAAACACTCTAATTATTAGTTTTAATGCTTGAACTAGAAAATTGAGGTTAGACGACCTTACCCATTCCCACAGGGTGCAAACCCTCTACTACTCCTCGTGCTTCAGAACCTATAAATCAATCAAGAAAAAGCACACAAACTAGTTTCAAAACATATATGTCCTAGATGTCATCATGTTAGCATATATAATCTCATAAAAATAACATAAAATAAACCATTACAAGATCACTCAACATGTATAGGAGACATATAACACAAAGACATCACGAACAGGACAGAGCTTCTTTTATTGATAATATGTAAAGAGAAAGTGGAGTAATCACCTAAGATCTGCCATGGCTCCAAGCGAAACTGTCCTCCAGATCTGTCTAGCCCTAGCCTCACAAAGCTTCTTCCATAAAGGGTGCACAAAGGATGTCACATAAAGTTGGGGTGAACATCACAAGGAAACAAGGGTTTCCTGGACTTGGTAAGTGTAGGAGGCACAAGGAAATATCAGACTTGATCAGGGCTATAATATCAATTCTCTCTCTTCCCTTAGGCCATTCCCTTGAGGTGTATTTATACTTCCTCAAATCAGTTTTTTCAATTGGGAAAGAATTAGGCCACGAGATGGGGTAGTTAAGTTACATAAAATACTTGTAAACCCTGCCTAATTAGTCGGGAGTTTATATTTTTTTAATATTTTAAATAGCATACGTGGGTCAAATATGAGTGGACCCGCATCTGCACGCGGAAACAACTAGGTAGAGTCATGTATGGAATTCAAAATACTTTTTTCTTAAGAATTTTGATCAAGTCTGAATGGAAGGGTTTCCCAAGGCCAATGCATAAGTCATCAAGTATATAGAGGTGATAAATTATGCTATCACACCACCCGACTACCGATACAAATTGGTGTCCATAGTTGCCATTCCTAGGTACCACATAGGTGACTGTGGGGGGGTGGGGGGGGAATACCCGTGGTACCTGAGGTGGACGTTGCATCACTCTCATTAGTACTTCTAGAGTTTGCTCTTGCAAAGCTCGAGAACTTGCACCGGAAAAGGATTTTGTTAGGAGGTCAGCATAACTGAATCTATTACCTTCGCTAAAAGGCCTGGGGCATAATTACCCCAAAATATTCTCGAAACGTCCTCTTGTTCACTTTCTTGTATTTTAGTGTCTCGTCCTAATAGCTCGGAGTGGAAATAGTTGAAGACTACTTTATTGCTACATCTTAGGGACATTTTTGTAGAGAGTGCTCTTTGCTCCTAGATTGCCATATCTTCATGATTTTTTGAGTCTAGCTTAAAATATTATAATTATTAAAAGTGGCTGACTGATCGGTTCATCGATCGAGGAGGCTTTGTGGGCTTTCTCTTGCAAGTGTCGAGCCTTCTTTAAGAAGGCATAGGAGCAATTCTGCTGGATATTTTCACCCAGTAGTTGCAAACACATCAGAGAGTGATCCTCTGCTTGGGGCTATTGTTTCTATGGGTAGTCCTAGTACTAGTGGTGATATAGAGAGGAGTACTCCACTCATCTCTCAAGTCATTTTTCCAGTAATATAAGTTGAGGTAGAAGAGATTCTTGAACCTCTAGGTACTCCTTCCTCTCCTCTCCCTGCTAGTTTTTCAGACGTTCTTTTGTACGTTGGGCGTCCGTCTGAAAGACCGACTAGCCCCCATATTTTTCCTTTTATTTTGATGGCCACAGCTGTGAACACAGCCTTGGCTATGAGCACTTCGAGTGTGCATACTCCTCTTCTGATTGAAGGAGGAGGTACCATTGCTATTTCGACTATCACTCGCAGTGCGACAAATTTTGGCTCTACCTCCATTCCGTCTACGAGTGAGGGCACCCAAGAATTTTCTTCCCATTCTGGTCCCTTTTCTTTTGGAATGCCATCTAGTGCAATTCCTTTTGTTTCCTTCATTGTTGCTTTTGCTGTCTACACACCCATGTCTTCTATGGCTAGTGGGTCAACTTCTTTTTAGGTTTTCCCCTTCTTAAGTGGTCATATCCCTCATTTGAACCCTTCCTTAGGATCTTTGCCTTTCTCCTCCCATGTAATATTCCTAATTAGCAGTGGCTAATTGGAATATTCGATTTTGCTCAATTTTGTCATATATAGTTTATTAATAAATAAAAAGGTGAATGGAGAGGGTCTAACTCACTTAGTGGAATAAAACACACTCCCTAGTAGCACAACGTTGTGACTTAAAGGGAGCCAAGGGGGGCCAAGCACCACGTAGAGAGGGGGCCCACGTCTGCTCTAGAAGAGATTGCGCAGATGAGGATGAGGACGTGGCAAGAGGGAGGCTACGTTGAGGAGATAGGCCTTAGGGTTTTGGAGGGAGGCCAACATTATAAAATAGGGAGGATCCTCCTCATTTCATTCATTCGTTGTTGATGATATTGAGTTGGTCGTTTTGACTTCTTGAGCACGCTAGCTATTTAGCTTGTCTGTAGCACTGTTTAGTGCGTTGAGTGTCTCCAGTCGGAGATCTTGCCCTTAGCCCCGGGGGACTTCCAGTGCCTACTCAGGAAAGGTATTTCCTTCAGCATTTTATGGGAGGTTTTGGTGTTTGGTTTTGCTGTGGAGCTGGGCATTCATAGAGACTGCGCAGTCATTGAGAGGGAGGACGCAGTCCATCTAGGAGGAGCTCCGATTTGGGACTTTTGCAGGGGTTTGTGCTAGGAGATTTGAGAAGAGGATCAACCTTTGCCTTTGGGAGTATTTTGGTGGAGTTTGAGGCGGTATTTCATTCATTCCTATTCAGCCTCTACGCAGAGCCTTGGAGGCCAGCGTAATTCCCCAAGGGGGTTTTTTTCGGGGGTCAGCCATTTTTGATATGGTTTCTGGGTTTTGCAGATATTGGTGAGTAGAGGAGGATTCTAGATTTTCAACTCATTCTAGCAAGGGGAACAACCCCTAGTCTTTAGTTCAGTTCAGCAGTAGCAGCTACATGGTAGTTTTCCAGCAACTAGGATGCAGTTCAGAGAGCAGCCATTTCCTGTGTATTCTGAGAGTATTTCTTCACTTGCCTTGAGAAAGTTTAGGTGCCATCACTCTGATCACCTATTGTACTTCATTATATTTCTCAGTTTAATAAAATTTCTTAGCATTCTCTCTCTATATTTCTGGATGATTTGTCGTACATTCTTCCTATGCTATTGTATGTCTGCTACACTATTATCTTTATGTTTTTCGGGAATTCTAGTTCTATACCACTTGGTGTGTTTATCTCATACTCTTAGACAAAGCTTGGAAAGGGCTAGGTAGCCTCCAGATTTCGTCCTCTTTTCAGAGGCAGCATATCTGGTAAACGCCGTCCCAGTCCATCTCTGGTTGGAGTTTGTTGTGTTTTAGAGATATCCCCGAAACGGGATATTATAGTGGTATCAGAACATAATTCTGGCTCAGCCTGTTGAGCTAGTTGTCTATGACACTGGGGAAGAGGTCCTATATCTGTTACAAAGGCATGAAGTACAAATATCGTGAGCGTAGGTTGGAGAACACCTACGAAGAGGGAGATTGTGTTCAGGTGGTGGACACAGAGCAGGAGGAGCCTGTGACAGACATAGAGCAGGAGGAGCCTGTGTTATATTCAGAGCAGAGAGAGCCGATGGCAGATGAAACTGAGGCCAAACAGTTTGGGGAGGCATTCCTCAAATCGGTGCAGGATTTAGCGAGGCAGATTGAGGTGATGGGTCAGAGGTTCACCACTGTAGAGGCTCGACAGCATGAGACCCCACGGGTATTCCAAGTAGGTGAGGGATCAGGTACATCCCACCATGTGCCGAAGCATGGTGCTGCTCAGCGTGATACTACTTAGCTGATGGCTTCGCATGCACCTACACACTCTACCATGCCCATGACTTTCTTGGGAGCAGACACAGGGGTAGATGCCCAGTAGGAGACAGAGCCCAGACACATGGGCAAATATTTTGCAGAGTATCAGGCCTATGGGCAGGAGTTCAGGGATGCTCTCTCATTCCGAGATTTTGTTCAACTCCAGAGGGACATTAGACCCCGTGACCATCATAGAGGGCACCGACATTATCATGATGGAGATACCCACCGCACATCTAGTAGATTCCATTTGCCCACGTTTTATGGCTCATCAAATAGTTTGGCAAAGTCTTGGGTGGAGAAGCTAGACATCTATTTCCAGCTTAACCAGATGTAGGAGACGGAGGCCATCAAGGTGGCGACATTACATTTGGGCGGTGAGGCCCAGGACTGGTGGTTCCATGGGATGGTTACACTCGGACATTCTACAGTGACGACATATGCCAAGTTTACAAGGAGGTTGATGGAGCGATTTGACTAGAGGGATCCAGAACAACACTTTGTTGAGCTAACGAGGCTCAAGCAGACTGGGAGCCTAGAGACATAGATTGTAGATTTCTTGAGGGTTTTAGTGATGGTGCTAGATCTATCCATGACACGGATGATCTATATGTTTGTGGAGGGGTTAGCAGAGCCACTTCGGGGTCTAGTCAGATCTACTAGACCAGTTACAGTCTAGGATGCTATTAGCAGGACCAGGGATTTATAGGATGCATTGCCCAGGACTCAGACACCTTACCCCCAGAGACAGGGCTTCCAGCCCAAGGGGAAGGATGTGAGGATTCCGCCTCCCAAGGGGAATCTAGGACGGGCCCAGACATATGATGATGCCAGGAGGGAGCTAAAGAAGAAGCAGTTGTGCTTTACTTGTCAGGAGCCGTGGGCACCAGGGCATAGGTGTGCTGTTGGCAAAGCACACTTCATTGAGGTCTTCTCCAAGGATAGCGGGGAAGAGGATGAGGAGGATGACGAGGAGGTAGGAGATAGTCAGACAACCCAGGATCAGTTGCCACCTCCACCTCCAGGTACAAGAGGTGTAGCTTTTGCACCCACAGGAGGGACCCTTGCAGCATTGTGAGGAGTTCCCAAGTACTTGACACTGCGTGCGAGGGACAGTAAGTGGCCAGCGAGTGTTAGTCTTGGTTGACAGTGGGGCAACCCACAACTTCATTGATTCACAAATGGTCGAGTGGAGAGGTATACCGACCAAGAGCTTTGACGGATTTGCAGTTTTGGTCCCAGGAGCCCAGACGATGTAGTGTGCCCGGTATGTTCCAGATTTGGCAGTGACGATGGGTACCTACACCATGACCGATCACTTTTTCGTGGTCAACATATTAGATACCAATGTGGTATTGGGTGTTCAGTGGTTGATTACTCTGGGGAAGGCCACCACGGATTGGGAGGCCTTAGATATGGAGTGGGATGATAAGAAGACCGGGAAGCATGAGAAGATCCGCGGGATGCACACTTACCCACCTCAGATAGTTTTGGCACACCGGATGGAGGTATATTTCCGGAAGGGAGACATAGAGTGGGTGGCTGAGTTGTGGGCATCAGAAGCAGGGACCACCGGTCAGGCAATTAATCCTGATATATAGGCCATCCTTTACAGGTATGATGCAGTGTTTGGGGATATACCACCAGGTCGGCCACTGGATCGAGGATTCGAGCACACCATTGAGCTTGAGCAGGGCATTCAGGCAATTATTACTACCCCCTATAGGCATCCCAAAGCCTATCGGGATGAGATTGAGTGGGCCATCTAGGAGTTGCTGGCTCTTGGGCACATTAGACCGAGCACGAGTCTGTTTGCTTCTTCCATGGTGTTGGTGAAGAAGAAGGACGACACCTTGAGGATGTGTATTGACTACAGGGCCCTGAACAAGAATACCCTGAAGAAAATGTATCCTATACCCAGGATCGATGAGTTGATGGATGAGCTGAGAGGAGCCAAGTTCTTCTCAAAGATTGATTTGAGATCAGGGTACCATCAGATTCGCGTGAGGGAACAGGACATTCCCAAGACCGCCTTCAGGTGTCATTATGGGCATTTCGAGTTTCTGGTTATGCTCTTCAGGCTAACCAATGCCCCAGCTACTTTTCAGTCTTGCATGAACCATATATTCCGCAGTCATATGAGGAAGTTTGTATTGGTCTTTTTCAATGACATACTCATATATGGCAGGACTTGGGAGGAGCATCTCCAGCATATAGAGGTTGTATTACATATCTTGGAAGAGCAATAGTTCTATGCTAAGCTCTCTAAGTGTGAGTTTGGGATGATGGAGATGTTGTATTTGGGTTACATTATTGGAGTGGACGGAGTCAGAGTCCATGAGGACAAGATCAGGGCCATCAGAGATTGGCCGGAGCCAAGGAACGTGACAAAACTTCGAGGATTCATTGGCATATTTACTTATTACAAGAAGTTCGTCAAGATTTTCTCACAGCTTGCTGCACCCTTACAGATTTGACGAAGAAGGGGGCATTCATTTGGTCAGATACAGCGCAGCGAGCCTTTGACAGGCTCAAGGAGGTGATGAGTAGCTGCCCAGTGCTTGCATTGCCGAATTTTACGCAACCATTTGTTTTGGAGTGTGATGCATCAGGAGAGGGGATCATTGTAGTATTGATGCAGGGAGGACACCCTATAGCCTTTGAGATCCGGAAGCTCCTTCCGCATGAGATGTTGTATTCTATATATGACAAGGAGATGTTAGCCATTATGCATGCATTGGCCAAATTCTGGTAGTATTTGGTAGGGAACAGGTTCAGGGTGAGGACTGATCACAACAGCCTCAGGTTCTTTTTGGAGCAGAAGAAGATACAAGAGAGGCAACAACAGTGGATCAGTAATATCCAAGCATATGACTTTGAAATTGAGTATGTGAAGGGTAAGAATAATGTGATAGCAGATGCCCTTTCACGTAGACCAGCCACGTTATCTCTTATGAGCTTGGATACATATTGGAGGGCTCGACTTTTAGTGGAGTACTCCAAGGACAAATTTTCATGTGAGGTTCTGGATGGACAGGTAGTGAATGACAGGTACAGGGTGGTCGATGAGATCATCTACTATAGGGATAGGATCTTCTTGACTGAGGGATCTCAGCTTAAGGAGAAGATACTCCAGGCATCACATGATTCACCATTGGCGGGCCATCAGGGGTTTACCAAAACCTATAGGGCCATTAGAGAGAGGTTCTCATGGAAGGGCCTCAAGGAGGACGTACTCCAGCACATCAGGGAGTGTGATGTTTGCCAGAGGAACAAGGGGGAGATGAGCCATCCTGTAGGATTATTTCAGCCTCTTCCCATTCCAGAGGGGAAATGGGAGAGTATCTCGATGGACTTCATCACAAGGTTGCCCATGGTGCAGGGCAAGGATTGTATCTTTGTATTTGTTGATCAACTTACAAAGTATGTGCATTTTTTCGCCATATCCGCGCACTACACAGCAACACAGGTGGCCGAGCTGTTCTTCAGGGAGGTTTTTAGGCTACATGGTCTTCCTAAGACCATCATCAGTGACAGGGACAGCAACTTCATGGGCAGATTTTGGCAGGAGATTTTCTGGTTAGTGGGGACGGAGTAGACACCGAGTACCAGTTATCACCCACAGACGAATGGACAAACGGAGATAGTTAACAAGTGGATGGAGGGCTACTTGCGTAACTATGTCAGTGGGCAGTAGCGAGCATGGCTGAAGTGGTTGCATCTGGGGGAGTACTACTATAACACGACACATCACATGTCCATTGGTATGTCACCATTTTATGCTTTGTATGGGTATCATTCTTTATCTTTTGCTGATGTGATGTTCGGTGCTAGCAAGGCTCCTAGAGCCAAGATTTGGATCCAAGAGAGTCAGGACATTCTCTGAGCTCTCAAGGATAATATGGCTACAACACAAAACCATCAGAAGCTGTATGCTAATAGAGGTCGGGTGGAGAGACATT
The DNA here is from genome assembly GCA_034641835.2 of Pinus albicaulis. Classification (NCBI taxonomy): domain Eukaryota; kingdom Viridiplantae; phylum Streptophyta; class Pinopsida; order Pinales; family Pinaceae; genus Pinus; species Pinus albicaulis. The sequence continues at coordinate 1,498,311,314 of CM076579.1, read as the reverse complement.
TTGAGGTAGAGGACCTAGTCTACCTATGATTACAGCCATACTGACAGTCGTCTCTGAAGCAGAAGGGAGTTGAAAAGCTCAAGCGCCACTTTTACGAGCCATACAGGGTGATACACAAGATTGGACAGGTTGCGTATGAGTTGGAGCTACCCCAAGGCATAAAGATCCATAACGTTTTTCATGTATCATGCCTGAAGAAGGCACTGGGGCAGTAGGTGAAAGTGACAGATGAGCTACCACACACGAATGATGAGGGGCATTTGTTGTTGCAGCCAGAGGCTATTATTGATACTAGGGAGAGGCAGCTATGGAGCAGGACAGTCCAGGAATTCTTGGTGAGGTGGAAGAATTTGCCGGATGAGGATGCCACTTGTGAAAGTGAAAATATTTTTCGGCATCCATCACTTTAGTTTCTTGAGGACAAGAAACATTTTGCTGGGGGAGACTGTAATATTCCTAATTAGCAATGGCTAATTGGAATATTCGATTTTGCTCAATTTTGTTGTCTATAGTTTATTAATAGATAAAAAGGTGAGTGGAGAGGGTCTAACTCACTTAGTGGAATAAAACATACTCCCTAGTAGCACAACGTTGTGACTTAAAGGAAGCCAAGGGGGGCCAAGCACCACATAGAGAGGGGGCCCACGTATGCTCTAGAAGAGATTGCGTAGATGAGGATGAGGACATGGCAAGAGGGAGGCTACATTGAGGAGATAGGCCTTAGGGTTTTGGAGGAAGGACAACATTATAAAAGAGGGAGAAGCCTCCTCATTTCATTCATTCATTGTTGATGATATTGAGCTGGTCATTTTGACTTCTTGAGCATGATAGCTGTTTAGCCTGTCCGCAGCACTGTTTAGTGCATCGAGTGTCTTCGGTTGGAGATCTCGCCCTTAGCCCCGGGGAACTTTGAGTGCCTACACGGGCAAGGTATTTCCTTCAGCATTTTGCGGGAGGTTTTTGTGTTTGGTTTTGGTGTGGAGCTGGGCATTCATAGAGACTGCGCAGTCATTGAGAGGGAGGACGCAGTCCATCTAGGAGGAGCTCCAGTTTTGGATTTTTGCAGGGGTTTGTGCTAGGAGATTTGAGCAGAGGATCAGCCTTTGCCTTTGGGAGGATTTGGGTGGAGTTTGAGGTGCTATTTCATTCATTCCTATTCAGCCTCTGCGCAAACCCTTGGAGGCCAGCGTAATTCCCCAAGGGGGTGTTTTTCGGGGGTCGGCCATATCTGATATAGTTTCTGGGTTTTGTCGAGATTGGTGAGTAGAGGAGGATTCTAGATTTTCAGCTCATTCTGGCAAGGGGAACAGCCCCTAGTCTTCAGTTCAGTTTAGCAGTAGCAACTACATGGCAGTTTTCCAGCAGCTGGGACGCAGTTTAAAGAGCAGCCATTTCCTGTGTATTCTGAGAGTATTTCTTCACTTGCCTTGAGCAAGTTTAGGTGCCATCACTCTGATCACCTATTGTACTTCATTATATTTCTCAGTTTAATAAAATGGCTTAGCATTCTCTCTCTATATTTCTGGATGATTTGTCGTACATTCTTCCTATGCTATTGTATGTCTGTTGCACTGTTATCTTTATGTATTTTCGGGTATTCTAGTTCTATACCACTTGGTGTGTTTATCTCATACTTTTAGACAGAGCCTGGAAAGGGCCAGGTAGCCTCCAGATTTTGTCCTCTTTTCAAAGGTGGCATATCTAGTAAACGCCCTCTGAGTCCATCTCTGGTTGGAGTTTGCTGTGTTTTAGAGATATCCCTGAAACGAGATATTACATCCCAAGGTCAAGGTTTCAATCCTTTTCTTGGAGGCCAAAGCTCGACTGCTTTTCAAGGCTGGAACCCTGATTTTATAGGGTTGGGAACTGGGAATAAATTTTTCTATGGTCAGCAAGGGAATGTACCTTTCTCCTTCATAGGTGCTTCTCAGGGCTTCTCTCCATTCACCAATGCTTGGAACCCTTACCAAGTGGTTTCATCTTCATTCGACACTTCAATTGGGGGAAATATCCCTGTTTATGGTAATCCCATGATGGGAGGGTGTCCTACTCTTAATTCTTCTGGGCCACAAGGTTTCCCTTATGGATCAAAATTTCTACAAACAATCCATGGAAACCTGGTGCCTCAACAAATATACGGTATTATTTTTAGAATGTTGGGAATCCTTTTGTTGGTGGATGGAATTCTCAAGTTCCTCCACACTTACTGTTCCTGGAAACCTTGAATTTTCTAGATTTATCAAAATTGACAAATGATCCAATTCGATAGAGCCCGAATTGGCCTCCAGTCCCTACTAAACTTCCCTCAGATATTCCAAAATTTGAAGGGAATACTGGTGAGGATTCAGCCGACCATGTTACCACTTTCCATTTATGGTGCTCGTCAAATTCCCTCATTAATTATTCGATTAGGTTGAGACTATTTCAATGCACCCTAACTGGAAATGCTGCAAAATGGTACATTGAGCTTACTAGGGGCAATTTTGATACATTTGGCAAGTTGGCTACTATGTTTCTGAACCATTTCCAGCTGCATGTTCATTATGATATTGGGAATGATATCCTGGACAATTTCTAGCAGGATAATGCAACACACATTTCTGATCATATTCAGGAATGGAGGAGAATGAAGAGGCTCATCAAAGCTCAAATTCCTAATGCATTCCTTCTCGAGTGGTTTCTTAAATCCTTACAGCTAGAATTCTTGAAGGATGTATCCCTTTCTCGGGTATTCTCTGAGGAACATGCTATCATGGCCCAACAATTGGAATTGATCTATTCTCAGTATGGAGTCCTTAATAAGATGTTGTTAGATGCTCCTCATTCCAAGGAGGATTTAGCCAAATCAAAGCCAGTTCCTCATGCTAACGGGCTTGTCGGCTCGATTGATAGTGGAATGGATAACCTTTTGAATCAATTGCAACATTTGTATTTACAATATTCTCCTTCTATTCAGGCTACGTCGTCGGTGTATAATCCTTCTCAACCCTTAACTATTAATGTTTTTCAAGCTTCTAATCCCAAAGGATATCAACAATCTGATGGGAAGAAGAAGGGATAGAATAATAAGAACAAAGATAAGGATGGTAAGGGTACCGCGAACAGGTCCAATGATAATGTTGGAGAGGGTAAGAGAGAGGGAAAGAAGAAAGTTAAGTTTCCATGAAAGTTATGCACCAGAGACCATCTTACTCATATCTTCCCTAAAATTCAGGATGCTCAGTGCTTGTTAGCTCAGTATGGTTCCTCTAGTTCCTAGGTTGTCCGGACAAACCCTTTTCCCCAAGGGTAGCAACTGCTTGCTGGCGCGAATGTTAATACTGGAGATCCCACTGGGGGTAACTAAGAAGGGGAACATTCCTCAAATGTATATATGATGAGTCCTCGCGCTAATATTGCTACAATATCTCATGATTATGGTGAAGCTGAGTCTTCAAAAGCTAAGGGTTCTCCTAGTAATTCTGAGCCACTCCATATAAAGAGCCCCACAGTTGAGCCTATACCTCGAATGTCGAAAGGTTCTACTAAGCACATGCCAATCAACCCTAATTCCAAGGCAACCAAAACTACTCCATTGTAGAAGATCTGGCTCAGATTCCTTGTGCTATGTCTACATTAGAGGTACTCCATTCCTTCCCACCACAAAGGAGTGCATTGCTCACTACAATCGGGGAATTTTATCCAAATAACTCTCTTATGATCACATTTGATATGTCAAATCTTAAGAAGAGGCTCGCTCATCACATGTCTTTTAAGATTAAGACTACATATTGGAAGATCAATAGTTTTCGAATAGTAGTCGATGAGGGCACTTCCACATGTGTCATGTCTATCTCATGTTGGAAATCCATTGGATCCCCTTCATTTGTGCCTTCACCTACTCTTCTCGCTGCATTTGATGGTGATTCACACAAGCCACATTGCATTGTTCTAGCTTTTCCCATCTATGTTGGGGGTAAGGTTGTCAATATTGAAGTCGAAATAGTTGATGTGAATTTGGACTACAATATTCTATTGGGGTAGAATTGGATTTATGAAAAGGATGCTATTGCTTCATCGTTATTTCACATCTTGTGTTTTCCCCATGAAGGGAGGATTGTCACTGTTGATCAGATGGAATATTCTCTAATAGATCCAAATTCATCTTCTGACTTGACTATTCCCTTGGTGAATGATGCCAAGCAACTTGTAGAGAATTTGGGGGTTGAAATTTATACGTCATTGATGGGTACTTTTGATCTTCTGCCTCCTTCCATTTATATTAATGTTATGTCATCCTCCAGGGATCCTACTCGAAGAGATTTTTTTCGAACTCATCATTTTTCGGATCATTGGACCTTACCTTCTCCTACTTCCACATTAGAGGAAGGTCAAGTGGGTGGAATGGAATTCCCTATGTCTGCAGCAGAGATTACCTATCAATCTATTATTGACTCTAGAGATTTTATTCCAGTTTCTCTTTCACCGAAGGAGTTGGACAGAGATGTGGCTCCGGCTTGGACACTTCGTTCATATTCTACTCAGGATTTCCCTGATACTATTCTTCCATCTGAGGAGTCTATCATTGAAGGAATGACTAGCGTGGAAAGGTCGTGGGATGATTTGCATCATCGGTCCTATTTTCTACCAGATTTGTGAGAAGTTGAATCGAGATTTTCTGGCCCTGTTTCTTCTGGTCCTGTTCACCCGGTCTTGAACCCTTTAGCTCCAACACAGGTTTTTGCTGAAGGGAACATGGATGTCATTTCCGAGACTATCCCGGTGAACATTTCTAGAGATCACAAAATTATTGAGAATGTATTCATCGGATCAGAATTTTTCCCTGGATAAAGTCAGACTTATACCAATCTCTTTAGAGAGTTTCGCAATGTGTTCATTTGGTATTATGTAATATTCCTAACTTAGCATACAACTAAGGGAATATTAAAATTATGTTTTTCTCTTGGATAGAGGAATAAAATGGGTAGGGATACTCATAAATCTCTTTAGTAGTAATAAAATCCCTCTTAAATGGGAAAGGGATCATATTCAAGTTGGATAAAACACCCTCATGTGTGAACAAGAGCCTAATGCATGTGGACAAAGTCAAAATTTGACCAAGTCAACTGAGCTAATGTGGAGGGTGTGAAACACTAATGAAGATAACCCAGTGGGAATATAGATCTAATTATATAGTTGTAATAAAGCCACCTTATGTGTGGAAGGAGACATTGCATGGAGATCTAGTCAAGATTGACCAATTCCATTAGTGCTATTAGGGAGGAGTGGTATTGATGAAGGGACAACTCAGTTTGGAGGGAGATTTATTGCATGAAGATGGGAACCCTAATGAGGGGGATCAAAGGTGAGAAGGCTCACATTGTTTATAAGGAGGAGGATGGTAGCCATATGGGGTTAGCTTATGATTATTATTTTCTGATTGTATGGTCTGTTTAGACATACTTATTTCTATAACTGTTTAGCTGAGATAGAGTGCTGCTTAGCACAAGGTCTTCATGTTTAGGAATTCCCTCTCTTCCATGGAGTATCTCTTGGAGGATCCTTGCACCATATTGTCTAGTATTTGTCTTAAGGCCAAGCTTCACCTTCCTTTGACAGCGCAGATCTTGTTGAGGGTTTGACAGATTCAAAACGCTGCAGCAAGTGGAGGCTAGATCTTCAGATCTAGACCATCTCAATACTTATTTTCAGTGGAGGAGTCTTCTAATCCATTGGGAGGTCAGTATTGAAGGTTGTGAGCTATATTTCCATATATTGGCTGTAGGCCAACATCATTTTATCCCCTAAAGCGTAGAGAGAGTATAGATCTACGTTATTTCAGAAGGAGTTGTTGCAGGGTGATTCAGTGCACCATTTGGAGAGATGATTTGCTGAGTGTTGGGGATCTGCCCTTCACTTTGGAGATCTATTGGAGGAGATCCTTTATCTTGTTATATAAGATCAGATCCACTTTCCAGATCTAAATATTTCCATAGATATACAGTCTTAAAACTCATATCTACATTTTGTACATGGTGTATTGCTGAAAACCCCAAGGGGAATTGATAAAAGAGCTTGTATAGTGCATGGATCTGTTATAGATCTAATTTTTTATCCACATACTTGCTCTAGATCTGATGTAAAACCTAATGATATTGTAGAGGTAATAAAAATAACGCTGTCATGGTATTCCAGATTCCATACATGGTTGCAGTCTCTATTTTTGCATGATTTTCAGCTATTTATGGAATGGGAGGCCTGTTTAACTATGCAATAGTGATTTGTTTCCGAATTCCTTTTAGATCTAGTTTCTATAATATCATATATAAGGGATCCATGAGCTGCATTTACATTTAATTGCACATATTTTTGAAAACTACGCTATTTTAGCAAGCATTGCTGAGCAGTCCCATTTTGGGATATTACAGTGGTATCAAAGCAAGATCTTTGGCTTGGCCTGTGGACTACAAGACAAGATAAGAATGATGGAAAGGATGAGGTTACTCTCATATCTTTTTAGTTCTAAGGAGGACCTCACCAAGGAGGTCAAGCAAAGAATAAGTGAAGCCATGTTAGGGTTTCAAGATGAGGAAGGTCCAAGTACTTCCTATCTGCAAAAAGAAGATCCGGTGTTGCATATAGCTCCAAAGAAACATTCTATGGCATTTCATTTTGAAGATAAGAGGCATAGAAGTGAATAATACTTAGATCATGAGATTATAAGTGAATATATTACAAAATATAAGTCTCAACCTAGAGCTATCAAGAAGAATCTGACTCTCCCGGAGTTTATTCAGCTCAAAGAAGAAGGGAGACCTTGCAGCAATAAAAGAATGAAGGGCAATAGATTTCTATTGTCTACCTTTGATGGGTCATCCTCATGCAGAGAAAAGGCTTGGGGAAATAAGTTGGATGCATTTTTTCTGCTACATCTAGTAGTATAAAATGAAGCTGTTGAGATTGCAACGCTGCACCTTCAAGGTGAAGCACAAAAATGTTGGTCCAGCCATTTGAGTCATGTGAAAGTGACTGCATATGCAGACTTTACTCAAAGGTTGATCAAGAAGTTTAATAAGAAGAGATCAGAAGGGAAGAAGCCTTCACCACCATTTACTACAGGAGCACTTGCTTCAGGAGGAAGACCACTTGCACCTTTGTAAGATGATCTTGATCTCTTGATATCTAGAGTCCCATACACCATTCTAGAGATGCATGAAGAAGAAGAGACTTGTGCCAGCGCTGATGAAGCCATAGAAGAGCAGCCATCATCATCAGTAGTTGGGGAAGCCATCACATTGGAAGGAGGAACCCTTGTAGTATTACAAGATGTTCCTAAGTTGTACCAAGGTATGCACGTGTTTTCATTTCAAGTTATTTCAATGCAAAATATGGAGGATGATGGGAATGCACCATTGCATGACCAAGGGTCAAAATATATTTCTGATTTGGAACAGAAAACTTTCACTACACTGAGCAGCCTTGATTCATTCAAGGAAGAGACAAACAGTCATCCTAATGTATCATTGACGAGCTGCACGCAACCCTTGAGGTTGGAATGTAGTCTCTTGGAGGATGGGACAAGTATTGTCTTGGAAAATGCATTGCAAAGTGTTCAGCATTAGATTTTATCTTGAGGTAGCAGCTGCACCATCATGGAAATCAACAATGCTATCATTGAGCAGCAGTGATGAGATGGAGGCCCAACCATTGTTGGAATATTCCAATGACCTTCTCATATGTATAACAAAGAGGGAACAGATAGATGATGGAGGACATCTTAGGATGGATAACATCTCTCATTTTTGTGTTGGATACTTCTTGATGAGCCCTACACATCGTGATGGGAGGTTTTTACCTACCACATATTTGGATCCTTATGGGATCAAGTTGATCATTGATGAGTGGTCTTCATTTGCAGATCTTCATAAGATTTCATTTCAAAACCCCATGAAGTGAAAAGACAAAAGTCTGGTTTGGGGTGTTGGTATTCTCCATTGGAGGAGTGCCACTTTTAGACATGATGATAAACACTTGCCATGGGTTGGATGGGTGATGTTGATAAGCAAGAGGTTGGGAAACCACTTGCAGATCCATGATACTATACAGTAGGATGCCAAACTGCGTTGGTTACTCTTGAAAGAGTTTGGTCATCATATGACACATTCTATTCAAAAGAGTAGGAGGGTGGAGGGATCTTGGAATTGCACTTACATCATATGGTAGCAAGGAGTTTGGGAATATTGGAGTGATGAGATCTCTTTCATCCCAATTATTATGTTGTTTCTCCATGATCTATATGATGATGGTGTGGAAAGGCAACTAGAGCTATTGTTGCTTTGGTTGTTATTGAGAGAGTATGGGCTGATATTATCCCATGATTTGCATGATGTTGCAAGAGTAGGAGATGGCACTATCATGGTGGAAGGGGGCTACTCTTTAACCTTGGAAAATGAGGAGGTGCTTCCACCTTGGAGAGGATCTACAGTCTTAAAACTCAGATCTACATTTTGTACATGGTGTATTGCTGAAAACCCCAAGGGGAATTGATAAAAGAGCTTGTATAATGCATGGATCTACTGTACATCTAAATTTTTATCCACATACTTTCTCTAGATATGATGTACAACCTACTGCTGTTGTAGAGGTAATAAAATAGCACTATCATGGTATTCCAGCTTTCATACATGGTTGCAGTCTCTATTTTTGCATGATTTTCAGCTATTTATGGCATGGGAGGCTTGTTTAACTATGAAATAGTGATTTGTTTCTGAATTCCTTTCAAATATAGTTTCTATAATATCGTATCTAAGGGATCCATGAGCTGCATTTACATTTAATTGCACATATTTATGAAAACTGCATTATTTTAGCATGCATTGGTGAGAAGTCCCATTTTAGGATATTACATATTATGAAGAAATGCCTGGAATTGATCCATCTATTGTCCACCATGAGATCAAGACTTACGAGAATGCTAAGCCTATATGGCAGAAGCTTAGTTTGGTCAACCCTAGGAAAGCTGCAACTATCAAGGTCGAGGTTGAGAAGTTGCTCAAGGCAGGTTTCATATACCCCGTTGCTTTAGCTGAGTGGGTTTCGAATCCAGTGCCTGTGGACAAGAAACAAGGAACGATCCGTGTTTGCATTGATTTCAGGGATTTGAATAAGGCATGTTTAAAGGATAATTACCCCACACCATTTATTGATAAGATTATTGATGTGTGTGTGGGGAATGAGATTTTCTCCTTGATGGACGGTTTCTCGGGATACAAACAGATTACCATCCATTCTGAAGATCACCACAAGACAAATTTTATTTTCCCCTAGGGTACATTTGCATACAAAAAGATGCATTTTGGTCTTAAAAATGTTGGAGCTACTTTCCATCAGGCCATGTCTTATGCTTTCCACGACATCAAGCATATCATCAAAGCTTATTTGGATGATTTAGGTGCTTGCTCTTGAAAGAGAATTGATCATCCCTCTCATCTTTGACAGGTTTTTGAACAATGTAGTCATTATAAAATTCAGTTGAACCCTAATAAATGCGTTTTTTCCATCACATCCGGTTGGTTGTTGGGATTCATCATGTCTACTGAATAGATTCAGGTAGATCCATTCAATGTTGAGGTAATACTCCAGTTTCCTCCCTCATCTTCTATTCGTCAACTTCAAATTCTTGAAGGAAAAGAAAATTTATTAAGGATATTTATCGTTAATTATATTGAGGTGACGAAAGGATTTATGAGATTGTTGAAGAAGGGAATTCCATTCTTGTTGGAAAAATTTGATCAACGCTCGTTCGATGCTTTGAAAAAACCATTGACCTCTGCTCCATTATTGAATCCACCTGATTATAGTAGAGACTTCCTTTTGTATCTCGCTGCGGAAGAATCTACTATAGGTATGGTTCTAGTTTAGGAGGGTGATTCTCTTTGTGAGCATGTTATTTATTACCTAAGTCAAGACTTGGTAGGTCCTGAATTGTGGTATTCTCCCATTGAGAAGTTAGCATTGGAAGTTGTCCATGTTATCCAGTGACTCAGGCATTACATTCTACTTCACAAAACTTATGTTTTGGCAGCAGTCAAACCATTTCAATTTGTTCTCAGTAGGCGAGTGATTGGGGGTGTTGGTTTGAGGGGTCTTGACCCAGGTTCAGACTTTAGGTTTAACCAAAAACCCCTGTACTACTGGCTCTTTCAGCAATGGTTTGTTTGGACAGGTTAAGGTCTCACCCGAAGTAGTATGGGAGGGTGCTGGAACCAGGTTTCCACACCCTGAGAGAGAAGGATTTAATGAAGTGGAGGCCTTCAAATATAACATGCCTATGCTAAGGAAGCCCTAACCAGAAACCCTTAACAATATGCATAACATAATAACTTGCGAAACCCGTAAATCATACAATAATCACTAACCGGAGAAATATAACTCAGATCTATGCATTCATTATTCTTCTAATCATCTATTACAGGTTTGCACTTAATCTCTAACTATTAGTTACTATTGCACAGGTAACATAGAAATAACATGAAATCAACATGTAGCGCACTCATAAAAGAACACATAGATATTCCAATATGAGAAAAATGTCTTCTCATCCATTAATACTTCAAATTCCACTTACAGAATCTTCTACATACCTGCGCACACAGCTAGCGGGGTCCACACACAGCAGGACTATGGTCTCTGCACACACTGCAAGCAGGAGCCCTTGCCCAGACAAGTCCGCAAAAAAGTATCACATATCCAATATTCTCATTCAGACTTAACCAAAACTTACATCTACACTCGATCTATTCATCTATTTATACTATTTTAGCCTCCACTACTCTATGGTCCGCAAACCGTGGTTTGCGGCCCCTTGGTCTACCCTTTGACCCATTACAATTCATTAGGGGCTTTGATCCACCCCAAAGCCCCTGCACCAGACTAAAATATTACAAAATATTACAAAATTATATCAAAATTGAAGTTAGGCGACCCCGCTCCAACAGGTCCCCAACACAATCTTGTAACTCATCCCAAGTCACAGGGGCAGTGGGGTCTTCATATTGGTCCGGATCTGTTCGACAGTGGTGGCGAACGGTAGCAAGATGCCCTCACTCTGCATGGCTACATTCTACGTGATCTTGACCAACTTTTGGGAGGTCAGCCCTTCAGTAGCTGGAGTGACATTATCCAATGTCTGATTCAATTGTTTGACTATCGCGTCTAGGTCCTGCGAAAGTTTCAGTTCTTCATCCACCTAGGGCTTCAGATGATCATTGAGGACTTGCTTCTTATGGTGTAGAACCTCGATCTCATCCCTTAGAGTATGACTGGTGCGAAAGCGTGCTAGGCGCTGGGCTGCAACAAGGGTTGGCATGGTGGCTTCCATTTGCTCAAATGCTCTTTTTGGCGCAGCTCCTGATTGAATTGTCAGAGAAGGGAGTCTCGCTGCAAGGTTGACCATAGCTCCATAACATTGTCTAGCAACTCAGATCCCTTGGAGATGTGTGTAGAAATACTTCCTGTCGCTTCCTTCACCAGTGTGGCTCGCTGGGCTTGCACTTCCGAAGGGGTTTCCGGCTGCAACTTGGCCTGCAGAACAACAATATGTTGTTCGATGTCTGCTTTCACGATTTTTACTTCGGTTATGGATGCCTTTAATGCAGCTACCAAGCTCTCAACCTTGGCCTGTGGCACAACAGAGGCAGGAATTACTTCAGGCATCTCTCCACATGACTGCCACGTGATGTGTTGCCTGTGCTTGGGCAGATTCGCTAGCCTTGGAAGCAATTGTCTGCTCTACCTCTCTTAGCTGTTTCTATGCACACACTTCTCTACTCTGGAGCTCGATAGAGACGAACAAGTGGAGAGTGTAGTTGCCCACTCGTTATTATTGCGATGTCGAGGCCGACCTTTGAACATGCGCGGACTTGCATGCACAAAGATGGCGGTTTTGTGGTCAAGGCTGCGCCCAGGAAGGGGAAAACCCTAATTTCAATTGATATGATGATGTTTGTGGCTGGAAGGCTCACTTGAATTGGTATCACCTGCTTCATGCTCGCTTGTAGTGTGTCTAATTTCAGCTGGAGCACATGTAGCCCAGACTGCAAATCCTCCACCGTGACCTTCTTTTGATCTTCAAGGGCATTCCATCTATCTTCAGATGCAGTGGTGAAGGAATCTGCAATCTTCTCCAGATCTTCCTTAGTCAAGGTAACTTGTAATTCTCCCCCATACTTGTCCCCATTTCATTTCTTTCGCTACCCTTTGGGAGGCTCACCAATGAAATTTTTTCCTCGTGGGGGATCTGCACCCTCCCCACCAACTCCTCTGGTCTCAACATTATGATGTGGCTCGTGCTTTGGCCCCTTGGTGGTGTCCTTGGGGGTCGCCGTGGTGGTCATCTTCTTCGTGGAGTGCATCTCAGTTTCCTTCACTGTACTCAGTGGGATAGTATCCTTTGGTGTTGCATCTTTTCCAGACATGCCCACTGTAACCAAAGTAGTAGATTTGAGGCCGATCTTCCATGCAGACAACCAGGTTGCGATGACTTGGTCGAACTTCGCCTCGGTGAACATGTAAGGGAGGTTGTACCACATGGGATCCTTACATGCCTTAATTTTCACATTGTGCACAGTGGCATGAAAGTCATAAATGCACTTATATTTCTCATAAAAAATAGGTGACAAGCGCATCCTAGAATGTATTGTTGCTGCCACCACACCGTCAAATAACATCGAGAACACTTTGTTCTCCTTGATGCACTGTGGATCCTTAGAGTCCCATAGATTCACGTAGCATGCTCCTTCGCATACATTGGGCTTGAGCTCAGGAATCACCACATCCTTAGGCGTCTCCCATGCGACCAGGGTGATCAATAACAACAACCAAGAGTAGCAGAAAGGCTTACCCTGGTCCTACGCCTCACACACGTTATCTAAAAAATCTTCATACAAGTGCTGCGACCAATTGTAGTAGACCCCTTTGTCGCAGTTCCCTTCCAACTAAATAATGTGTTCAAGGATAGTTGATGACCTACACTTGCACATCAGCTTACACCCATGTAGAAGACTTCCCATGCGCACTCTTGGGTCAATGATGCTCTCCACTAAGAACCCTCACTTGTCGTAGTTCACCTTGTGTTTTTCTTTGACGTCATTAGCCACATTATGCTCATTCTTCTTCCCAAACCCCTTCATGGGATGGGGCCCGTTCATGGGAAGGCTAGTGATCCTATGGAGCAACGCAACGTCAAGAGGGATGCAGACTTGGATCCATAAGCAACCATCATGGATCAGCGCGAGTAACTATCGAACGACCAGTCTGGTGATGAAGTATCGCCCAAAGTAGGGGATGCGCAGTAGATTCAAACTTCCTTATGCCTGCAGCCCACGCGACCACGACATTGGTTCCACCTTGGGCACATCATCATACAGAACCCATTCAAGATACAATTTTGGAGCCAGATCCAAAAACGTATCTTCATTGGTCATATCGTGGTCATCAAATTTAATGGTTGTAATGCTACTAAACATGTCTCCAATCAATGGAACTTCTTCTGGGACTAACGACATCTGGAGATATTAGCGAACGAAATCTACGTTTTTGGCTGTGTGCACTGTCGGCATGTGTGGCTTAACATATGCAAGTAGCCATGAGAGTGGCGCTACCATCAAGGCCTCCTCCTCTGCCGACATGGGGTGCGTTGAGTGGTTGGGTGAGCGTGCTTGGGGCACCTACCCGAGAGAGTGCATGATCCTGGGAGAGGTGTGCATCTTTGTTGAAGCGCATTTCGTGGCTTTCTACTTCCCCTTTTCCTTGCATTCATCTTTCCCTTTACCCTTCCCCTTTCCTTTTTCTTTGGTCGACATAGACACGACCTCTTCAACTTCAGGTGTGACCTCCAAAATGTCTTCAAACCCTAGCTCAGCGGAGGTCATAATTTGTGACGACTCAGTGGAGTTAGAGGCAGTCATCCTTGCTTGAACTATAAACTCAGGATTGCTACTATCGGAAGGGGTAGCTTGCCCAGACATACAAATTGCATGGTTAGAAGAAACAAAGAATTCACAGCAAGGCATAGGGCATAGATCTTCAGAGAGCAAAGGAACCGATTATGGTTTGTGCCCCCCTTTTATAGGCCACCATGGGTAAAAATGGTCGCATTAACATTAAATGTGACTTAACATTGAGGTTACGGTAAAAAAACTCCAATATCGTTGCATTAAACACAAAACACCCGCTCCATCCAACGGTAAAATTTCTTTTTTACCCAATTTTTTTGTTCCAATGGCTAGTTTTTCTAGCTACACACTACTCCTGCGCCTCAGTCGCACCTTCCCACACCTTCTTACCTACGCGCTACTGCTACGCTCACTTCGCACCTGCCTACGCCTTCTCTGCATAGCGCGTGCAACTCCTTAAATGATAATACTCTGGCCATATAGTCATTTGGTAGGGACCGGGTTGTCCCTGTAGGGTTTCAGACGACTTCCAGTAACGTACGCGGGAAGATAGTCTCTACCCAACGTGGCCAAGTGCACCACACCACCATCTGTAATCTCTTTTACTATATACGGTCCCAACCAGTGCTGACGAAACTTCCCTTGGTGGCATGCAAATTGACTATCATAGAGAAAAACCAACTCTTCTTCCTTAAACACCTTTTTTCAGATGTGCCGATCATGCCAAGATTTTTCCCAGAAACAAAACTATTTTTTGGTTTGAGGGGCCTTGACGCAGGTTCAGGCTTGAGGTTAACCAACAAACCCTTGTACTAATGGCCCTTTCGGCAATGGCCTGCCTAGACAGGTCAAGGTCTCACCCGGAGTAGTATGGGAGGGTGTTGGAACCAGGTTTCTACACCCTGAGAGAGAGAGGGATTTCATGAAGTGGGCACCTTTATATATAACATGCTTGTGCCGAGGAATCCCTAACCAGAATACCTTAACAATATGCGTAACAAAATAACTTGCACAGCCCGTAAATCATATAATAATCACTAACAGGAGAAATATAACTCAGATCTATGTATTCATTGTTCTTATAATCATCTATTACAGGTGATCTGAAATGTGAGAACTTCTTATTTCTAATACAGAGATGGACTATAGGGGCATTTACAAGATATGTCACCTTTAAAGAAAGGATGAGATCCTGAAGCTTTCTGGCCCTTTACAGACTCTGCCTAAAGAAATAATAGAAGTAATAACTAATGATCTAATAATGAAACTGCTTGTTGCTGGTGCAAGGTATCCATTATCCATAAACTTATGTGTGCAAACTGTTTAATGTGTTTTGCAATTGGAACAAAATGCTTTTGGTGACTTTATGAGTCTTTTGTGTAAAGGAGGCTTATTTAATTTTATTTTTTAACATATTTAACTCTGATAAAACACATAAAATAAATCACATAATATAACACAACATATGATAAGGCAGTTCACCCCTCCTGGGCTACATCTACCGGGTCCAAGGCCCCCAAATGGGCATGTCCTTTCTCTTATTATGCTAAAATTTGTTAATACAGTGATCAGAACGTCTAAACAAGAAAAAAAAAACTGTGAAAATGAGTTCATAGCACAGAAAAAAGTAAATATAGACTTTTGTTTCACCTCCAAAGGTTAACCACAGCCTAATACAGCTCAAACACTCCCTAGGCCCTGATGGCTCTCCAAGCTTCTCTGTTGAAAAAGTAACTAAAGATGATCTATGTTGCCTCTGAAACCTACACCAATGGCTCTAGAATGCTCAAATTACCAAAAGTAGACTCTTGGTTCACCTCAAATGGTTAACCACAACTCAGCAGAACATCAACCCCAAAGTGGCCCTAGTGGCTCAAAAAGCTTCTCTGAAGCTAAACAGGTTGACGAACTGCTCCAATGGCTCTGAAACCTATCTCAATGGCTTCAAAAAGCTGAGAAGACCCAAAATAAAAATAAAAAATTCGCTCAGAAAGGATCTCCCTATCAAAAGTTATGATCAAAACAGTGTTTTGCCCAATGTTAGGAAAAAAATCCCACTAAATGTGGGCTAACTGCAGATAACAATGCCAAATATGGAGGAACTCCGAAATTATGGGAATGGTGCCAAATATGGTGGCAACATTAAATTTTACCATTTCATATATCCCGCGTTCACATGCTAAATTTTACCGGCGGTTAGGGCAGAGTTAACGGTTTAACAAACTCCGAATTTTTATGTTAACCATGACATAAAACTACTTGGTCACATTGAGTTTCGTTGGACGGTTGGCAAACTCCGCCGTTTTGGTAGGGCCGATGGTCCATTACATACGGTCATCATCGTGGTCATATAAATGGGGGGCTAGCCCGATGTTTAAACTCAGCTCCAATTTACCACGTGCCCTTTCAAACCATACCACGTATCATGTGAATTAACCTTTAACATATGAAACCATATATCAAACTTTGCCACATTTAAACTTTGAACGTATGCATTAAACTTTGCATAAACTTTAACCTTTGATATTTTTTGATTTTGGGTTTTATGTTAATAATTCGAATTTAATAAATTATGTGTGGTATAAATTTTTTTTAATAAGGTTTTAAAATTAATTAAAAAATATATAAGATAATATAATATATGATTAATTAAAACCATATAAAACATTAATAAATATATAATTTAATTTATTAATTAAACCTTAAAAATAAAAATAAACTCAATACAAAAATTTATAAATTCCTTTTCAACATTGGAGGTTATTGGGCGATTTCAAAATGCAATAACTTTCACATACGGTAACAGATTTGAGTGTCGTTCATGGCGTCGGGATCGTATCGCCAAGGCATATCCGATCGCTTAGGTTCCAACCAATTTTGAGAAAATAAAATTTTGAGCATTTTCTCCAATAGGACATGATCACCTTATCAACAGGTCCACACTAAATCTCTAATCAACAGTTACTATTACAGAGATAACATAGAAATAATAGGAAATCAACATGTAGCACACTCATAACAGAACACAGAGATATTCCAATATTAGCAAAATGTCTTCTCATTCATTAATACTTCAGATTCCACTTACAGACTCTTCTACATACCCACGCACACAGCCAACAGGGTCCGCACACAACAGGACTAGGGTCTCCGCACACATAGCCAGCAGGAGCCCTTACCTAGACAAGTCTGCACAAAAGTATCACAGATCCAATATTCTCATTCAGACTTAACCAAAACTTACTTCTAGACTCGATCTATTCATCTATTTATACTATTTTAGCTTGCGCTACTCTATGGTCCGTAAATTGTGGCTTGTGGCCCCTTGTTCTACCATTTGACCCACCCCAAAGCCCCTGCGCTAGACTAGAATATTACAAAATATTACAAAATTATATCAAAATTGCAGTGAGGGGACCTCGCTCCAACAGGGGGAAAATACAATGTATTTATTGTCATTTTGCAAGAGTTCGATCTCGAATTTTTGTTTGCCAAATCAAAAAAAAGTTTGGTATTTGTGGATTTGATCTCTGAGTTGCCTTGTGGAGATGAGATTGTTTATGAGGAGTCATTCCCGGATAAAAAATTTTCCTCATTTCTTCACAGGATCCTTGGTATGGAGATCTCATTGTTTATCTCTAGACTTCGAAGTTTTCCTTATCTTTTTCAAAAGATGAGCATCGAAAGTTGCGTCACTTAGAAAAAATTTATCTTATTATTGGTGACACTCTATATCATTGCGGGGTTGATTCAATCCTTAGAAGTTGCTTAACTCTTGAAGAATCTGAGGTTATGTATAATGATTGCCACAGTGGAGATTGTGGTGGTCGTTTATCTGGGCTTGCTACAGCCCAAAATATTTTGCATGCCAGATATTTTTGGTCCTCCATTTTCAAAGATTGTGTTGAGGTGATCAAAAAATGTCATCCTTGTTAGGATTATACTCGGAAGATGTGCGCTTATCTATCTCTGCTCTTTCCTGTTGTCACTGTTGGTCCGTTCACTAAGTGGGGTATTTATTTTACTACTTCTAACCGGCCTTAGGCGAAGGGTCACAAGTACATTATCGTAGCATTAGACTACTTTAAAAATTGGGCTGAGGCTATGCCTAATTTTGAGGATGATGGTGATACAACATCCCTGTTGCTATTCAACTAGGTCATTTCTCGCTTCGGTATTCCCAAAGAGATTGTCACTGACCATGGAAGACATTTTCCTAACACCATGATGGTTGAATTAGCTCTTAAGTTGGGTTTTTGGGAGGAGCATTCATCTCCGTATTGTCCTCAAGCCAGTGGGTAGGTTGAAGCCATGAATAAATACCTAAAGGTTATCCTTCAACGGACAATCAATAAATCTAGGTCCAATTGGCATGTCATGTTGTATCCTGCACTTTGGGCATACCGGATGTCTGTTATGACTGCAACTAGGTGCACTCCTTTCCAAATGGTTTATGGTTTGGAATTGATCTTTCATGCTAAGTGTGAGATTCCTTCCCTTAAGCTGGTTGTTGAGCTTCTTCCTGACACTTCAAGTCTCAAAGAATGCCTTATTTATCTATAACATCTCGATGAGCAGCGACGAGATGCAGCTACGATGAACGAGGACCATAAGAAACAAGTGAAGGTTCAGTATGATAAGGCTGTCAAACCTAGGGTTTTCTCTTAAGGTGACTTTGTTTTGGTCTACGCTCAAGACAAGGATGCCTTGGGGGTAGGGAAATTCAAATCCATTTGGTATGGCCCTTTCATTGTTAAAAAGGTCCTTAAGTAGGTAGCTTATTCCTTTGATGATTTCGACAGAAACAAGCTGTCGGAGCCTAGAAATGGGCTCTATCTGAAGAAGTATTATGCCTAGGTTCTTGCCTAGCATTTGCTTTGTTTGTATATATAGTATTTTGTGCATATCTTTCTATCGATTTTTGGTGTGACTTTGATGTTTTTGATCTTCTTTGGCAGGTGTTTATGGATGAGATGAGTATTTGTTGATGGTGCTAGTCGACATACCGAGAATCTTGCTTCCGCAAATGAATCTAACAGTAGTATAGATGAAGACACAACAATCCATGAATCTGATCAAATAGAAAAACAAGAAACAGATATTTCAGAAGAGACTGCAATTCACATGCTTCACCCAACTAAATTCACTAAAAAAGATATGCAGGATTTGAAACAAATGGAAATCGAAGAGATTATAGAAGATGAATCTAAAATTATCAATCTGAAAGATAATCATTTACCTAAAGGATTAACTCCTTTGGAAGATCTTTTTGACTCAAATGACATTCCACTAAAACCCAAAATGGAACCGTTAAAAGCTGATATTGAAGAATACAATTTGGGAACGGAAGGAAATCCTAAGATGGTTAAGTTATCTAAATCTCTGCCAGCAGATCAAAAAGTTAAATATGTTGAACTTTTAAAAGAATTCCAGGATGTTTTTTCCTGGAGTTATGAAGATCTTAAATCATATGATACATCAATCATTCAACATACAATACCTTTGAAACCAGATCAGAAACCATTCAAACATAAAATTAGAAGGATCAACCCTGTATTATTACCTTCAATTGAAAAAGAAATTAAAAGAATGTATGAAGCGGGAATCATTGCTCCTATTAGGTTTTTTGAATGGGTTTCTAATTTAGTGCCAACAAGGAAGAAGACTGGAGAGATTAGACTGTGTGTTGACTTGAGAAATTTAAACAAAGTTTCTTTAAAAGATAACTATCCTTTGCCTAAAATGGACCATATCTTACAAAGGGTAGTAGGATCTTCAATAATTTCTCTTCTGGATGGATTTTCAGGGTATAACCAGATTTTGGTTCATCCCGATGATCAAGACAAAACAACATTTACAACACCATGGGGTACTTTTAAATATGTTAATATGCCATTTGGACTCAAAAATGTAGGGGCAACCTTTCAAAGAGCAATGGATATTTCATTCGCCAAAGAAATTCATGATTTTCTGGTTATTTATCTAGATGATTTAACTGTTTTTTCCAAGACAGATCAGCAACATTTAGATCATCTCAGAAAATTATTTTTAAAATGTAGAAAGTATGGTATTTCTTTAAATCCGAAAAAATCATTGTTTGGTCTTGAAGAAGGAAAACTCCTAGGTCACATTATTTCTAAAGATAGCATTAGAATTGATCCCGAAATAATACAAGCCATATTGCAGATACCTCATCCCAGGAATATTAAAGAACTTCAAGCTTTCGTAGGAAAGATCAATTTTTTGAGAAGATTCATTTCTAGTTTAGCTGAATTACTTAGATTACTCACTAACATGTTAAAAAAGGATTCAAGTATTCAATGGACAGTAGAAGCCAAGAAATCATTTGAAGAAATCCAAATGGATTTAACCAGAACACCAGTTCTTACTAGTCCAAAATTTGATAGAGATTTCATAATTTTTTCATTTTCTTCTGAACATACAGTTGCAGTTGTTTTACTACAAAAAGATGATCAAGGATGTGAAAAACCAATAGAATTTTTTAGTAAAGCACTTAGAGATGCATCATTGAAATATAATATCATGGAGAAACAAGCTTTTGCACTTGTGAAAGCAATTAAAGATTTCAGAGTTTATATATTGTATTCTCATGTGATAGCTTATGTACCTAATGTTGTCGTTAAAGACATCTTAACTCAAGATGGAATTGAAGGCAAAAGAGGTAAATGGATAGCTACCATATTAGAATATGATATTGAAATAAGACCTACAAAACTCATAAAAGGACAAGGTTTGGCTCAACTCATGACTGAAACAAATTTCCAAGCCCTGGATATTAATGAACTGGATGACGAACAAGAGATGGCGACTCCACAAATTAGTCAGGCCTTTTTAGACTCACCCTGGTACACTGATAGCATTTATATTTTGTTAAACCTGCAAGCTCCTCCAGGGTTATCCAGAATGAAACAAAGGTTTTTGAAAATGACATCTTTAAAGTATTGTATTTTAGATAATGCTCTTTTTTGGAAGAATCATAATGGAATTCTATTAAACTGTTTATTAAAAGATGAAACTGACAAGGTTCTCAATGAATTCCATGCAGGAGATTGTGGTGGAAACCTCTACTAGAAGTCAACTACAGATAAAATCTTAAGCCCTGGTTTTTACTAGCCAACCTTGTTTTCATATGTTAAGAAATTTGTAACTTCTTGTCACAAGTGTCAGATCTTTGAAGGCAAGAGAAAATTGTTGCCTTTACCATTAAAACCAATTTCCACCGAGAGGCCCTTTCAACAATGGGGCCTAGATTTTATTGGAGAAATCCATCCCCCCTCTTCTGGGCAACACAAACGGATCCTCACTGCCACAGATTACTTTACTAAATAGATTGAAGCTATCCCATCTAGACAGGCCAATGATTCTGTAATTATAGGATTCTTAGAAACCAATATACTTTCAAGATTTAGCTGTCCTGAAAAAATAATAACTGATAATGCTGCTGCTTTTATTTCTAAGAAAATGATTAGTTTCTGCAATAAGTATCAAATCAATTTAGGCCATTCAATAGCCTATTATCCTTAGGGTAATGGACTGGCTGAATCCTCCAATAAAAGCCTCATTAATATCATTAAAAAATTATTGGAAGAGAATAAGAAGAATTAGCATAGGAAACTTACCACTGCATTGTGGGCAGACAGACTTACAACCAAGAAATCAATTGGGACCAGTCCATATGAATTAGTTTATGGTATTGAGGCAATATTTCCATCATCTTTAGGAATTCCCGTGATGAAGTTACTTGAGGAGGCTCAAGTAGAACCAAATGATATTCAGAGAAGAATAAAACAAACAATTCACTTACAACAGACCAGAGAAGAAGTGTATCAACGATCCCAAGTTTTGCAGGAAAAGTTAAAAAAGATGTTTGACAGAAGAACTAAAGTAGAATATTTTCAACTGGGAGACAAAGTTCTAAGATGGGATTCCAGAAGGGAAGATAAAGGGAAACATGGGAAATTTGATTTCTTATGGAAAGGGCCTTACATCATTCATGCTTTACAGGGAAATAACACATAATTTTTGAAGAATTTGGATGGTTCAAAAGCTGAGGAAGGACCAGTCAATGGTCGAATGCTAAAACACTACTTTGATCCTATTTACTAGGATGTTCTGATTTTTTTACTTGGACATAATATATCCTTTCTAATGCATCAGTTTTGATTGGATGGTGACTTGCTGAAGTTGAAGCCCGAAGTGAAGGCCCTAAGCTTCAGAAGTTTCACTATCATATATACAATAAAGCTACCAGAAAAAGAAGATTTCATGGTTCAGTTAAAGGCATTTTGAGGCATCTGACCTGCTGTTCTTGACTTTTCACCAGGAAAATCCATCCCCAAGTGGAGCCAGTGTTAGACTCCTATACCAATAAGTGTCATTTTTCATGATTGACTTATTGAACTATGCAATATGTTCAAACCTTTTTCTTGTGCAAAGGTGTTCCATATTCTTAAAAAATCAAAAAAATTTAAAAAATGTAAAGAGGGTATACCCTAAAAGAAAAATCAAAGGGTGAAAAGAATAAAATGGTAAAAAAAGTGAAAGAAATGAACCCCAAACAAAAATAGACCAGGAAAGTGTGCAAGTCTAAATGCCATTACTATTTCATTTTTTGTAATATACAAAATTGTGTGCAGCTTGTCAAACTTTTTCCACAATTTATGAAGAGTCAAACTGTTCAAACTTGATTCATTCATTTTCAATTTCATGTCGTAGAATAGAGAATAAATATCTGACCAAACAATTTAATCTTGGCAGATAAGTAGATAGGTAGAGTTAATAAAAAGGTGCTCAACAGTTTAATCTGAGCCCTTAGATGTAATAAGTGTAGAAATAGATAGATTTGCCATGTAAAAGAAAAAGAAGATTGATAAGGGTTTTCCAGCCTAAGTGCACCCTAATAAAGAAGATAAAATGGTAGAGTAAGTAAGTAGGGTAGGTAGATGTTGTTGCTGAATTACAAAGTGATGAATGATGACTCTAAATGTGTTTCAATTTTACTTTCATCACAAAGTGCAAAGGAAGATACTACATTGGAAAAAGTTCACAGCAAAGCAAAGTCAAGATTATTAACTTCCCCTTCATTTTTCCCTAAAGATTTCACTAATTTCCCCTAAGTGCTAAGGTATTTGAAGATTAAAGGGGCTCAAGGAATTTCCTTGACTTTTGGAGGGATCGGACCCTTGGCCCAATAATTGAAAAAACCTAAGTACTTGAAATCATCCATTATCACATTCATTCATCTTTCAAAAATCTTTTCCTAAAGTAAAATCTCATTTTACTTAGGAAAATCCTTCAATATTTCATGAAAATCCCTCAAAATCACTTTTATTCTAAGTCTAAGTGATGAAAGTATAATAATGTCATTTACTTTTGAATCTTCACTTTCTTGGTTATATTTAAGTATTTTGAGTTTACATTGTCCCTTTGTCATATTAACTCTAATTTATATATTAACTCCCTATGAAAATCACCTTTTCCTATTATATTTAACTCCTTTTTTTAATATCCCAAAAACCCATATATTATAGTTTTTAGCCAAAGTATTTAACCCCCATATATTCAAATAAAGAACCCACATTATATGCCCTTTGGCTAAAAAATATCATTATAAATAAATCTCGCCCCCTATAGTAATTGAATTAATTTAATTTAATTATCGTATAATAAGAATATGAAAAAACTTTGAACATATGGAATATGTGTTTAAAACAAAATAATTTCGAAGTTTAATTCAAAATGAACTTCGAAACAAATCCATTCTCCGTGTATATTTTCTCCGCGCCCGATCATTTTCCCCACATTTTTAAACCAAGGGATTAATTAACCCTCCAGGTTAATTAATAACCTCCCCAAACAATCAAATCACTCCCGAAATGATTAATTATACCATTAAACACGTCGAACCCGCACCATTAACTCCACGCCATCTCCCTGTTCCATCAACCGTCAGATCATCCACTCCAAGATCGACGGATCTCGTCAATTCCGCTAGCCATCCCCGGTCCAAGTATTAACGCACGAAATCGCAGCGGTTTTCAAATAGTACCCTGGACACGCGTCAATTGTTTTATGGATTCACTGCCTTCCCGTACAAAACAGTCGTCCCTCAAAAGTGGTGTGGAATAAACCACTTACCACCTCCACTCCCTCGTGACTCATCCTTCGTACAGGTTGATGTCATTTATTAAATTAATAAAAAATTCGCCCCCATTGACTTTGCCAATAAAACAAAACATTCGCGTCGTTTTCATTATTTCGTACGCAGAAAACCAAATATGCCCTCCATGCAGAAATTTCGAATTTCAAATTTTTGAAGTCCGCCAACCTTATCCTGTCGAAGAAGATTGCAGACAAGCCTCTCAGAAGATTATCCGCCTTAACCAGCACCTATCCAAAACGATGTTTTCTCCAAAAAAAGGTATTTACCCTAAATTCGCACTAAACTCTGTAAGAAACTCGGTTTTCCTCTTTCGTTCACTGAAACAAAGTTAAAAAATTGATTGCTAGTTCATTCCTTAATCCCGAAGAACTATAATTGATTTCCCAACCTGAAATTGTACCTATTTCTCCCATTGAAACCTGTAAATTTACTCAATTGCTCACCATAAGCCGAATTTCCATTTTTGAATACACAAGAACCAAAAATGGAAGTTCCTGTGGCTTTAAACGTCGCCCCATTGAACGCCCCTCACAGAGACCTGGATTATTTATCATTAGTCGACAAGGATTTCCAAATCAAAGACCTGAGTTTTAGTGAAAGCCCTCTTCGAATTTTTCGTCGCTGCAGAGACAATTATTTGAATGGCTTGGATACGATTGGGTTATGGGAATCTAATCTTCCCCGGTACCTTTTCCCCTCTGTTCATATTTTCCCTGAAATAATCCATTTTTGCCATGCCAATTATGATCCTAACCAGAGAGCAGTCTTATCCCCAAACCAAGATGTCCTTTTCCCAATTACGGCTCAGTCAATCAATGAGATGCTTCATTTTCAACCTGATCAAGCCCTCACTCCCCTATCCCTGGGAGACCTTCTTGAGAAATCTACAAAACTATATGATGAAGAACTAAGCCACATCTGTCAGACCTTATGTTTCCTGATCATCAGCCTAAAGGCCCTCCCCCTTATGTGTATGTTTTTTTTCACTGAGGAGGGTAGACTTGTTTTGGATATGATATCTTTTATAATGGGCTTTAATACTAGTGAATTTGTTGACCATTTAGTTCTAGTATTATTGTCTATTTTTACCCCTGGACAGCCTCCTGTTGTCAGGTATGAATTTGCATCTTACATAGCAAACAAAATCCATGATCAATTCATGAGATTAGAAAATGAGAAAGTATTCAAATATTCCTCTACCATCTATCACCTCATGCTATATTACCAGTTTGAAAATTCCCCTTTCTATACCAAAAAGCTTGATGCCCAGGGGAATCCTAGATCTGTTATCTTTTGGTCAAACATCACCCATAGTTGTCAAGATTCTCCCTATTCCTATAAAGAGTTTATCGATCTGTTTGTACAACCAGCAACCACTTTGTTAACTGGAATTTATCCTCCCAGAATCAGTAATGAAATCAAGAAAACTCTACAGCTCTCAAAACAATACAAGGTTGGTGATTGGTACTTTTACCAAAATCACACAGAAGTCAGGATATATGGATGTGAATTATGACCATTTAAATTTCCAAAATATGTCCCCATGAGACTCTTTGCATTAGAGTACTTCAGGAAAATGAACAATTCTGATATAATTCATTTTTGTAATGCAAAGAAGAAAGCTCAACTCCGGATCAAAATTCAATTAGGTCCATTTATCTGTAACTCTAGGGATGGAGGGGAAGAAGCTGAAAAGATATTAGAAGACCGTTTCAGATTACAGAAGAGTTTTTATTGGGAACCTTATGACCCATTCAGCTTCATTTGTGATAAAAGAATGAAAAATAAATCAGCACCATACATCCATCACAGAATTCCAGAGATTGAAAAATATACTAATACAATTGAATGGATTGAAGGCACATTGATAGAGCAGGATAGTGAGCAGGTCAATGTAGACAATGTTATGAAAGATCTTGAAAAGATGCTTGACCTGGATTCTTTTGCACAGGTACTAAGATCAGAAGTTGGCCCTTCCTCAACTGGAATTATTCAGCAGGAGTTACAAGAAAACATTGCAGTATCTTCTAAGGGAAAAGAGAAGGAGGTTGATATACAAGTTAAAGAAACATTCACTATGACAGAACAACCTCAAACTTCCAAGGGACGGGATCAAGTCCAGCCTTCTCCTGTTCAAACCAATCCAGTAGAAATGCGGATTTGGCAGACTCCATTTAATGAAGAAAAGGGCAAAAAGAGAGATGTTGAAGTTGCTACCCCTTTCACTGGATCTTCAAAACAGCCTCAGGCCAAGAAACAGAAATTGAATACTCCTCCAGAAGTTGAATCATTTCAAGAAATTTCTGATAGTCAAGGACAAGGACAATCAGGTAGTCAGCAAACAGATACAGTCAGTGGGGCATCCACTACCTCTCAAAGGGAAAAACTACAGAAGCAACAGAGTATAGAAATATCTTCTTTCAAAACACCAGTCAAAGATACAGGAGATATAAAGAAGACATTTATCAATATTAAGGCCAGGAATGATCCACTAAAAATACAAGTATATAATCAATATCTGAAAATGGCTCCAAAGAATCAAGAAAGATTGATGTGAGCTTTTGACATCCAACAGGGCAAAATGTTAATGAGCCATTTCAAACGCAAAGTGCAACAACCCCAAACAACTGCTGATTACATTAGGACAAAATTTGAAGTCCTGGCAAAGGATATCCATCCTTTAGATCAGATTGAGTTGCATAAGCAGACTGGGGAAATGATCTATTCTACTTTGACTGATAAGGCAATGGCAGCTCATAAGTTACAGGACTCTTTGGAGAACACCAGTACACAGTTGCAGCTTGAAAGGGCTTCTTCTCAAGCCAAAGATAAAAGGATAAAAACATTGGAAGAAATAATAATTGGTTTGGGACACAATCCAAAGGATGTCAAAGGCATAGAAACATTGATAAAGAAAAAGGATGATGACATTGCTGCTTTGAGAAAGCAGTTGAAATTGCCAGCCTCCAGACATCCTCAAACTGAAGAAGTAATCAAGAAGAATTATGAAGAAGAAATGATGGAGTTGCTACTAAAAATGAATGAGCAATTGGTTGAAACAGAAAAAGAGCTGGAGCAAGCATTGAAAGACAAACAATTTTCTCTTCCAACATCTACGACAGAGGCAATTACAGGTACGCAGCCAACAGGTCAGCCAGCAGAGTCATCACAGGTAGACACTTCAAATTTCAGTTCAGAACAATTAGTAAAACAAATGGATGACTTGAAACTTCAAGTAACTGAACTTCAGCACACAAAGTTACAACTTGTCAATTTAGAGCAGAAATATGATCTTTCAAAAATGAGTGTTGCTGACAAATCAAGAGAAATCAAGAGATTGGAAAAATTTGTTAAAGCATTAGAAAAGGATCTCACATTGGAAAAGCCTTTCAGAGAGATAAATGAAATTATTTGGGATAATATTATCCAGTCAATAAAAGATATCTGGCCTTCAATCCAGATAATGTACAAGCAGAATGATTTGGTCAAAGCAGCGCTGGATGAATTTGAAAACACACGAGCAGAATTGGGATATAGGCCTAAGGAAGCCAATTTTCTTATACAGTTTCTAAACACCCAAACCAGACAGCAGCTTGAAGAAGTGGGTATTCTGGATAGAACTACAACAATCTTAGAAATAAAAAGAGTTTCTACTAAAAGAACTCTTATGCAAAATTTGGAGCGAAGGTGCTTTGACATGCAGGCAGAAATAATTGCTTTCAAAGAAAGGTTTAATGTTTTATTGAATAAAGGATTGCCTAGCCCTATGATTCAAGAAGATAAAATAATGGACCTAGAAACTTATGTTAGTAAATTGGACATACATGCTCATAATCTAGCCAATTCCTCAGCCAGTTCATCACAAGCAACATTACCTACAGGAAGGAGTCTTCATGATAGATTAGAGAATTTGTTTTATCTGGAACATGAAGTAAGGCATTTGTTTCCTAACCAACCTAATTTCTTCAGATATACCGAGGCTGATGAAACATTAAGGAAGCTTCAACAGACAAGAATAGCAGAAGAGAAATGGTGGGAAGACATGTTGGAACTTTTGTAAAATTTATTCTTATATCAAATTTTGCCTATTTACTACAGTATAAAGGATAAAGGAACAAAAGGAGGTCAAAGAGTATCAGTTCAATTGAAAGTGTATCAGTAAAAACAAAGAGTATCAGTGAAGCAATTCAGTTAGAATAAAATTACTGAAGAGGACAACGAAGAGCTAAAATATAGGTCCAGCCTCCAGCACATTCTTGAAAAGAGGGAACAACACAACATCGGTTGTTTTTTATCTTATCTATGAGACCATCTGTCTCTATTTTTATTGTAACTTATTGATGATTCATCTTAGAATATATCTCATTTTGTTAAGAGATATTTTGTATGATTTTTTGTATAAATAAACCCTCAAATGAATTATTGAGGGTGGATTCTACTACTTTGTTGTAACATTGACTTTCAGAATAAAGTGCTTTTTGGAGAAATTTCTTTGTGGCTTGCTGGATGATGAATTGAAGCTCAAGACTTTTTGCAGGATTCATGCGTCAGACTACAGTTCAATAAGTCATTTCTATCCCATTTTTTAAGTGTTATATATGTTTACTATATCACCGTGTTTCATTTCTGAATAATTAACAAAAAGGATTAAATTAGAAATTACTTAAGTGTACTCTGATTTCAATTGTTATTACTCTAAATGTTTTCTTCTAAACTGGTCATAAACAATGAATTCTTAATTGCTCTTGTTTTTCTGGTTTAAGCATTTGATTACTTAGTAAATAATTCTTAATTGCTCTTTATTGGTAATCACTCACTTTCCCTCGTTTAAACATGCTGAAAGATTCTTAATTGCCTTTCATCTATTTAAAAATCCATTCCATTCACTTTAATATCTGAAATTGTTCTTTGTTTTGGCTATCTTGCTCTGCAAAGCCATATTTTGTGTAAAAACTTAATCCAGTAAAGCCATCTTTTCGAATCCATAGCCCAATGGCCTGAAAAACTCAATCTTGCCCTCAGTTGGCGGATTCCACCATTCAAATTCAAACAAAACCCTGGACTTATAACTATCCTAATATTTTCTACGAACAAAGCTAAATCATAAAGAGAGAGCCCTTTCTGGATATAGATTGGCTAGATTCTGTATCTGAAGGTTGGTTTGTGGTTACCTCGGACAACTTTCCTTTTCTAACAACTTCAAGGAAAATCTGAGTGATAACATAGTGGCGACCATACTGGGGAATGTTAATATCTTTATTGTCAATATTGTTTGCTTATAAGCTACAAACAGAGTCTAAAGATCAGCCAGGTAGCCTTTGAAATTCTTTTTCTCTGCAATTGCATAGTAAATAAATGTTGTTTCAGTCTATCTCTGGTTTAGCTTAAATAACTGAACTTTAGTTTCAAACATTCAATCAAACTCTCTAGTTCAATAAATCTTTGAGAAAATTTTAATCCAAAATCTTAAATTTCTTAAAGAGTTTGTCGAAGTTGTGCTTTCATTTTATTCAAAACAAAAAACCAAAAATATAAATCATCCAGAAAACTGGCTTCAGAAATGATTCGTTATACCAGGTCAAATCCTGACCCTAACCCACCACCAATATTTGAGAACCCAAATCTGATTCCCAAAATTCTGAGAAGATAAGAGAGTCAAGGAAGCTCTGAAAGTTCCCAACCTCTTGTTAGATCACATTCTTGTCCTGTGAAGATTATATATTTTGATGAAGAACCTTTTGATGAGCGATTCGAAAATTCTTTATTCATAAATTTTTCTGAATCTGAATTGTCTAAGCTTGTCCCAGATCCATTATTTCTTGACAATTTACAATTTGAATATATCACTTCATATCTTGACAAGTATTTACAAGATTCCATTCAATCTAAGCAGACCTTTGAAGAAACCTCAAACACTTCTGTGATTACTGCGGCTTCCCCAAGTTCATCTGTTTTTCCCCAAATTTCTCAAACACAAGCCACTCCTTCTACTCCTCCACCCACTACTTCCAAACCTTCATCACCTGCTATTCCATTACACCTTCCAATGGCCAACAGATATGCTCCGTTAAGGTTACCAGGAAACCTTTCTGCTTTGCCTCCAGACTATCAGAGTAAGATCACCCCTTTTGATGGTTTAGGTACTTACACGGCTCAAAAACATACCAAAAGGATGAACGATTACTTTGAGTTTTATGAAATAGATGCTGATGATGTACGAATGAGAATTTTTGTCCAGAGCCTTACTGGAGAAGTCAGGACATGGTTTAGGGCTCTTGCTCCAAACAGTATTGCTGACTTACCAGCCCTGTATAGATCATTTTTAAATTGATGGGAGAAGAAGAAAGACCCTCCTCAAATCCTATCTGACTTTAGAAAATTGAAAAGAGGACCTAATGAGGCAGTGCAAGATTATATCATTAGATTCAACGAAGCCTATAACGTTGTTCCCCAAAACCTTAGACCACCTCCGGATTCAGTACTGGTTAAATTCCCTGATGGTTTTGACTCGTACATAGCATATTCACTTAGGGAAAGAGCCCCTCAAACTCTAGAAGAGATGCAAAGCATAGTTGTTAGTGTTGAAGCTAACCTCATAGAAAAACGAGCTAGAGCTAGAGCTGAAAGAAGGATGCCCATGAATGAAGAGCCTTCAGCTTTTGAAAGAAAGCTCGATGCAATTATTAAAGGGATGGAACGATTGGGAGACTAAGTAGAGACAATCAAAAGAAAGTCTTCTGGTGATGGTCAAAATGTTGTTAGAAACCCAAACTTCAGAAGAAACCAAAACCAAAATATTGGGAAAAATGTTCCTGACCAAAACATCAGGCCACCATTCCAGGAAAATTTTGTTGAAGGTTCATCTTCTGAGGAACCAACAGAGGATGTTGAAATAAATAACATGACTGAGAACAAAAATGAACTAGAAGTTTTCCTATCTCAAGAAGATCAAGAAAATCATATTCTTGAAACCTTTCAAACTCATTCAGGAGAAAATTTTGATTTCAAAGAAGGATATGACTCAGCAATTTATGAAGTTCATAAACAATACAATTTGAGAAGCAGATGGATTGACGTGCCAGAGAGTAGCAAACAGAAAGCTGTAAAACAAAACATCAAAGGCAAAACTAACACACCACCTGTACAAATTCTTTCTAGAACAAGTCCTAACCCCGCAAATCCAATAATTGAAGATGTGTCTGATAATCAACCAAATAATAAAAAACTTTCTAATAATTTTCCTCCTGCGGGAAACGTAGAAGAACCAGCAGAATTTAATTCAGAAACACCTTCAACTCATAATCCCACTCATGAAAAAGAGAAAAACACTGAAGACCCAAAAAACAGAGAAAACCCAACTGTCCAAAACACTAGAGCTCAAACAAAAAAACCTTTCAATCTAGAGGCTGAAATAGGCAAAATAAAGATAGTTGTTCCATTAGAAGAATTGGCTAAACATGATGTCTATAGAAGCCAAATCAGCAGATCCCTTAACATTACTGGAATGGATGACAGTAAATGTTTTTGATGATCAACCCAAACTCCTTTTTGGCCCTGAGGTAAATGGAAAACCAGAAAGTGGAGGAACTCCTCCATTTTATGTGAGTTTTAATGTTCATGACAAAATACTTCATAACGACATGCTTTATTCTGGAGCGTCCCATAATTTAATGCCCAAAGATGTGATGGAAATATTAAACCTTGACATTACCAGACCATATAAATATTTTTTTTCTTTTGATTCAAGTCAGGTAAGATGTTTAGGTTTGATTAAAGATCTGTGTGTTACTTTGGTGCAATACCCTGCGAAATCTATTCTGATGGATATAGTAGTAGCCGATATTCCTCCCAAATATGGTATGTTGTTGTCCAGATCCTGGGGTGCCAAACTCGGAGGATCTATTCAATTAGATATGTCATATGCTACTATTTCAGTATTTGGTCAACCTAAAAGACTATACAGAGAGACCTTGATGAAATATTTAGTCAGTAGTCACGAGAAGCCTGAAAACTTCCCTGTCTACTCAGTTCATTCTGATATGGACTCATTCATCCTTTATAATGCTGAATTTGACCTTCCTACTGAACTAGAAGCACCAGAAACAGAAACTGCAAATAAATCTACTGTTCAAATCGAAGAAATTTCTGAAAACAAAGAAACATCAGACATTCAAGAAATACCAGAAAAAACTGAAAAACCAGAGCTCCCTGTTAAGAAACATGTTAAAACAGTTGATGAAGATTATGAACATGAAATTCTGTGGCATTTAGAATTTGATGGTTCAGTAAATAAGTTAGGAGCAGGAGCTGGAATTTGGATACATAATGTTGAAAATGATCATGCCGAAGGCCATGCTTATAGATTGAATTTTAGATGCACTAATAATATGGCAGAGTATGAAGCTCTTTTGCTAGGGCTTAAACATGTCAAAAAGTTAGGAGCAATTAGAGTATCAATCATAGGAGACTCTGAGTTAATTATCCAACAGATCAATGGTGAATGTTCAACGAAAGACCCCAGATTAAGAGAATACAGAGGAACAGTTGTGGAAATTCTCAACACTTTCCTACAAGCTCAACTTGCCAAAATTCCTAGAAAACAAAATTTGCATGCTCACAGTCTTGCAATGTTCGCTAGCACCTGTAAATTACCTTTTGGACCTAATCATCAGTTCACAGCTAAGATTAGACATAGACCTGCTATACCGGATAATCTTATGAATTGGCAAGTGTTTGTAAATAATAATCAGATTAACAATTTTTTAACCTTAGAAAATGAATTTTCTAACAGTAGTATAGATGAAGACACAACAATCCATGAATCTGATCAAATAGAGAAACAAGAAACAGATATTTCAGAAGAGACTGCAATTCACATGCTTCACCCAACTAAATTCACTAAAAAAGATATGCAGGATTTGAAACAAATGGAAATCGAAGAGATTATAGAAGATGAATTTGAAATTATCAATCTGAAAGATAATCATTTACCTAAAGGATTAACTCCTTTGGAAGATCTTTTTGACTCAAATGACATTCCACTAAAACCCAAAATGGAACCGTTAAAAGCTAATATTGAAGAATACAATTTGGGAACGGAAGGAAATCCTAAGATGGTTAAGTTATCTAAATCTCTGCCAGCAGATCAAAAAGTTAAATATGTTGAACTTTTAAAAAAATTCGAGGATTTTTTTGCCTGGAGTTATGAAGATCTTAAATCATATGATACATCAATCATTCAACATACAATACCTTTGAAACCAGATCAGAAACCATTCAAACAGAAACTTAGAAGGATCAACCCTATATTATTACCTTCAATTGAAAAAGAAATTAAAAGAATGTATGAAGCGGGAATCATTGCTCCTATTAGGTTTTCTGAATGGGTTTCTAATTTAGTGCCAACAAGGAAGAAGACTGGAGAGATTAGACTGTGTGTTGACTTGAGAAATTTAAACAAAGTTTCTTTAAAAGATAACTATCCTTTGCCTAAAATGGACCATATCTTACAAAGGGTAGTAGGATCTTCAAGAATTTCTCTTCTGGATGGATTTTTAGGGTATAACCAGATTTTGGTTCATCCCGATGATCAAGACAAAACAACATTTACAACACCATGGGGTACTTTTAAATATGTTAAGATTCCATTTGGACTCAAAAATGCAGGGGCAACCTTTCAAAGAGCAATGGATATGTCATTCGCCAAAGAAATTCATGATTTTCTGGTTATTTATCTAGATGATTTAACTGTTTTTTCCAAGACAGATCAACAACATTTAGATCATCTAAGAAAAGTATTTTTAAAATGCAGAAAGTATGGTATTTCTTTAAATCCGAAAAAATCATTGTTTGGTATTGAAGAAGGAAAACTCCTAGGTCACATTATTTCTAAATATGGCATTAGAATTGATCCTGAAAGAATACAAGCCATATTGCAGATACCTCATCCCAGGAATATTAAAGAACTTCAAGCTTTCGTAGGAAAGATCAATTTTTTGAGAATATTCATTTCTAGTTTAGCTGAATTACTTAGATTACTCACTAACATGTTAAAAAAGGATTCGAGTATTCAATGGACAGTAGAAGCCAAGAAATCATTTGAAGAAATCAAAATGGCTTTAACCAGAACACCAGTTCTTACCAGTCCAAAATTTGATAGAGATTTCATAATTTTTTCATTTGCTTCTGAACATACAGTTGTAGCTGTTTTACTACAAAAAGATGATCAAGGATATGAAAAACCAATAGCCTTTTTTAGTAAAGCACTTAGAGATGCATCATTGAAATATAATATCATGGAGAAATAGGCTTTTGCACTTGTGAAAGCAATTAAAGATTTCAGAGTTTATATATTGTATTCTCATGTGATAGCTTATGTACCTAATGCTATCGTTAAAGACATCTTAACTCAAGATGGAATTGAAGGCAAAAGAGGTAAATGGATAGCTACCATATTAGAATATGATATTGAAATAAGACCTACAAAACTCATAAAAGGACAAGGTTTGGCTCAACTCATGACTGAAACAAATTGCCAAGCCCTGGATATTAATGAACTGGATGACGAATAGGAGATGGCGACTCCACAAATTAGTCAGGCCTTTTTAGACTCACCTTGGTACACTGATATCATTTATATTTTGTTAAACTTGCAAGCTCCTCCAGGGTTATCCAGAACGAAACAAAGGTTTTTGAAAATGACATCTTTAAAGTATTGTATTTTAGATAATTCTCTTTTTTGGAAGAATCATGATGGAATTCTATTAAACTGTTTATTAAAAGATGAAACTGACAAGCTTCTCAATGAATTCCATGCAGGAGATTGTGGTGGACACCTCTACTGGAAGTCAACTGCAGACAAAATCTTAAGGGCTGGTTTTTACTGGCCAACTTTGTTTTCAGATGTTAAGAAATTTTTAACTTCTTGTCACAAGTGTCAGATCTTTGAAGGCGAGAGAAAATTGTTGCCTTTACCATTAAAACCAATTTCCACCGAGAGGCCCTTTCAGCAATGGGGCCTAGATTTTATTTGAGAAATCCATCCCCCCTCTTCTGGGCAACACAAACGGATCCTCACTGCCACAGATTACTTTACTAAATGGATTGAAGCTATCCCATCCAGACAGGCCAATGATTCTGTACTTATGGGATTCTTAGAAACCAATATACTTTCAAGATTTGGCTGTCCTGAAAAAATAATAACTGATAATGCTGTTTCTTTTAAGTCTAAGAAAATGATTAGGTTCTGCAATAAGTATCACATCACTTTAGGCCATTCAACAGCCTATTATCCTCAGGGTAATGGACTGGCTGAATCTTCCAATAAAAGCCTCATTAATATCATTAAAAAATTATTGGAAGAGAATAAGAAGAATTGGCATAAGAAACTTGCCAGTGCATTGTGGGCAGATAGACTTACAACCAAGAAATCAATTGGGACCAGTCCATATGAATTAGTTTATGGTATTGAGGCAATATTTCCATCATCTTTAGGAATTCCCGTGATAAATTTACTTCAGGAGGCTCAAGTAGAACCAAATGATATTCAGAGAAGAATAAACCAAACAATTCACTTACAGCAGACCAGAGAAGAAGTGTATCAACGATCCCAAGTTTTGCAGGAAAAGTTAAAAAAGATGTTTGACAGAAGAACTAAAGTAGAAGATTTTCAACTGGGAGAAAAAGTTCTAAGATGGGATTCCAGAAGGGAAGATAAAGGGAAACATGGGAAATTTGACTTCTTATGGAAAGGGTCTTACATCATTCATGCTTTACAAGGAAATAACACATACTTTTTGAAGAATTTGGATGGTTCAGAAGCTGAGGAAGGACCAGTCAATGGTCGAATGCTAAAACACTACTTTGATACTATTTACTAGGATGTTCTGATTTTTCTACTTGTACATAATATATCCTTTCTAATGCATCAGTTTTGATTGGATGGTGACTTGCTGAAGTTGAAGCCCGAAGTGAAGGCCCTAAGCTTCAGAAGTTTCACTATCATATATACAATAAAGCTACCAGAAAAAGAAGATTTCATGGTTCAGTTGAAGACATTTTGAGGCATCTGACCTGTTGTTCTTGACTTTTCGCCAGGAAAAGCCATCCCCAAGTGGAGCCAGTGTTAGACTCCTATACCAATAGGTGTCATTTTTCATGATTGTCTTATTGAACTATGCAATATGTTCAAACCTTTTTCTTATGCAAAGGTGTTCCATATTCTTAAAAAATCAAAAAATTTAAAAAATGTAAAGAGGGTATACCCTAAAAGAAAAATCAAAGGGTAAAAAGAATAAAATGGTCAAAAAAGTGAAAGAAATGAACCCCAAACAAAAAATAGACCAGGAAAGTGTGCAAGTCTAAATGCCACTACTATTTCATTTTTTGTAATAAACAAAATTGTGTGCAGCTTGTCAAACTTTTGCCACAATTTATGAAGAGTCAAACTGTTTAAACATGATTCATTCATTTTTCAATTTCATGTTGTAGAATAGAGAATAAATATCTGACCAAACAGTTTAATCTTGGCAGATAAGTAGATAGGTAGAGTTAATAAAAGGTGTTCAATAATTTAATCTGAGCCCTTGGATGTAATAAGTGTAGAAATAGATAGATTTTCCATGTAAAAGGAAAAAGAAGATTGATAAGGGTTTGCCAGTCTAAGTTCACCCTAATAAAGAAGATAAAATGGTAGAGTAAGTAAGTAGGGTAGGTAGATGTTGTTGCAGAATTACAAAGTGATGAATGATGACTCTAAATGTGTTTCAATTCTACTTTCATCACAAGTACAAAGGTAGATACTACATTGGAAAAAGTTCATAGCAAAGAAAAGTCAAGATTATTAACTTCCCCTTCATTTTCCCTAAAGATTTCACTAATTTCCCCTAAGTGCTAAGGTATTTGAAGATTAAAGAGGCTCAAGGCATTTCCTTGATTTTTGGAGGGACCGGACCCTCGGCCCAATAATTGAAAAAACCTAAGTACTTGAAATCATCCATTATCACATTCATTCATCTTTCAAAAATCTTTTCCTAAAGTAAAATCCCATTTTACTTAGGAAAATCCTTCAATATTTCATGAAAAGCCCTCAAAATCACTTTTATTCCAAGTCTAAGTGATGAAAGTATAATAATGCCATTTACTTTTGAATCTTCACTTTCTTGGTTATATTTAAGTATTTTGAGTTTACATTGTCCCTTTGTCATATTAACTCTAATTTATATATTAACTCCCTATGAAAATCACCTTGTCCTATTATATTTAACTCCTTTTTTTAATATCCCAAAAACCCATATATTATAGTTTTTAGCCAAAGTATTTAACCCCCATATATTCAAATAAAGAACCCACATTATATGCCCTTTGGCTAAAAAATATCATTATAAATAAATCCTGCCCCCTATGGTAATTGAATTAATTTAATTTAATTATCGTATAATAAGAATATGAAAAAACTTTGAACATATGGAATATGTGTTTAAAACAAAATAATTTCGAAGTTTAATTCAAAATGAACTTCGAAACAAATCCATTCTCCGTGTATATTTTCTCTGCGCCCGATCATTTTCCCCACATTTTTTAACCAAGGGATTAATTAACCCTCCAGGTTAATTAATAACCTCCCCAACCAATCAAATCACTCCTGAAATGATTAATTAAACCATTAAACACGTCGAACCCTCACAATTAACTACACGCCATCTCCCTGTTCCGTCAACCGTCAGATCATTCGCTCCAAGATCGACGACTCTCGTCAATTCCGCTAGCCATCCCCGGTCCAAGTATTAATGCGCGAAATCGCAGCGGTTTTCAAATAGTACCCTGGACACGCGTCGATTGTTTTATGGATTCGCTGCCTTCCCATCCAAAACAACCGTCCCTCAAAAGTGGTGCGGAATAAGCCACTTACCACCTCCACTCCCCCGTGACTCATCCTTCGTACAGGTTGACGTCATTTATTAAATTAATAAAAAATTCGCCCCCATTGACTTTGCCAATAAAACAAAACATTCGCGTCATTTTCATTATTTCGTACGCAGAAAACCAAATACGCCCTCCATGCAGAAATTTCGAATTTCAAATTTGTGAAGTCCGCCAAACTTATCCTGTCGAAGAAGATTGCAGACAAGCCTCTCAGAAGATTATCCGCCTTAACCAGCACCTATCCAAAATGATGTTTTCTCCAAAAACAGGTATTTACCCTAAATTCACACTAAACTCTCTAAGAAACTCGATTTTCCTATTTATTTCACTGAAATAGAGTTAAAAAATTAATTGCTAGTTCATTCCTTAATCCCGAGGAACTGTAATTGATTTCCCAACCTGAAATTGTACCTATTTCTCCCATTGAAACCTGTAAATTTACTCAATTTCTCACCATAAGCCGAATTTCCATTTTGGAATACACAAGAACAAAAAATGGAAGTTCCTGTGGCTTTAAACATCGCCCCATTAAACGCCCCTTACAGAGACCTAGATTATTTATGATTAGTCGACAAGGATTTCCAAATCAAAGACCTGAGTTTTAGTGAAAGCCCTCTTCGAATTTTTCGTCGCTGCAGAGACAATTATTTGAATGGCTTGGATACGATTGGGTTATGGGAATCTAATCTTCCCCGGTACCTTTTCCCCTCTGTTCATATTTTCGTTGAAATAATCCATTTTTTCCATGTCAATTATGATCCTAACCAGAGAGCAGTCTTATCCCCAAACCAAGACGTCCTTTTCCCAATTACGGCTCAGTCAATCAATGAGATGCTTCATTTTCAACCTGATCAAGCCCTCACTCCCCTATCCCTGGGAGACCTTCTTGAGAAATCTACAAAACTATCCCATGAAGAACTAAGCCACATCTGTCAGACCTTTATGTTGCCTGATCATCAGCCTAAAGGCCCTCCCCCTTATGTGTATGATTTTTTCACTGAGGAGGGTAGACTTGTTTTGGATATGATATCTTTTATAATGGGCTTTAATACTAGTGAATTTGTTGACCATTTAGTTCTAGTATTATTGTCTATTTTTAACCCTGGACAGCCTCCTACTGTCAGGTATGAATTTGCATCTTACATAGCAAACAAAATCCATGATCAATTCATGAGATTAGAAAATGAGAAAGTATTCAAATATTCCTCTGCCATCTATCACCTCATGCTATATTACCAGTTTGAAAATTTCCCTTTCTATACCAAAAAGCTTGATGCCCAAGGGAATCCTAGATTTGTTATCTTTTGGTCAGACATCACCCATAGTTGTCAAGATTCTCCCTATTCCTATAAAGAGTTTATTGATCTGTTTGTACAACCAGCAACCACTTTGTTAACTGGAATTTATCCTCCCAGAATCAGTAATGAAATCAAGAAAACTCTACAGCTCTCAAAACAATACAAGTTTGGTGATTGGTACTTGTACCAGAATCACATAGAAGTCAGGATATATGGATGTGAATTATGTCCATTTAAATTGCCAAAATATGTCCCCATGAGACTCTTTGCATTAGAGTACTTCATGAAAATGAACAACTCTGATATAATTTATTTTTGTAATGCAAAGAAGAAAGCTCAACTCTGGATCAAAAGTCAATTAGGTCCATTTATCTGTAACTCTAGGGATGGAGGGAAAGAAGCTGAAAAGATATTAGAAGACCGTTTCAGATTACAGAAGAGTTTTTATTGGGCACCTTATGACCCATTCAACTTCATTTGTGATAAAAGAATGAAAAATAAATCAGCACCATACATCCATCACAGAATTCCAGAGATTGAAAAATATGCTAATACAGATGAATGGATTGAAGGCACATTGATAGAGCAGGATAGTGAGTAGGTCAATGTAGACAATGTTATGAAAGATCTTGAAAAGATGCTTGACCTGGATTGTTTTACACAGGTACTAAGATCAGAAGTTGGCCCTTCCTCAACTGGAAGTATTCAGCAGGAGTTACAAGAAAACATTGCAGTATCATCTAAGGGAAAAGAGAAGGAGGTTGATATACAAGTTAAAGAAACATTCACTATGACAGAACAACCTCAAACTTCCAAGGGATAGGATCAAGTCCAGCCTTCTCCTATTCAAACCAATCTAGTAGAAATGCCGATTTTGCAAACTCCATTTAATGAATAAAAGGGCAAAAAGAGAGATGTTGAAGTTGCTACCCCTCTCATTGGATCTTCACAACAGCCTCATGCCAAGAAACAGAAATTGAATACTCCTCCAGAAGTTGAATCATTTCAAGAAATTTCTAACAGTCAAGGACAAGGACAATTAGGCAGTCAGCAAACATATACAGTCAATGGGGCATCCACTACCTCTCAAAGGGAAAAACTACAGAAGCAATAGAGTATGGAAATATTTTCTTTCAAAACACCAGTCAAAGATACAGGAGATATAAAGAAGACATTTATCAATATTAAGGCCAGGAATGATCCACTGAAAATACAAGTATATAATCAATATCTGAAAATGGCTCCAAAGAATCAAGAAAGATTGATGTCAGCTTTTGACATCCAACAGGGAAAAATGTTAATGAGCCATTTCAAACCCAAAGTGCAACAACCCCAAACAGCTGTTGATTACATTAGGACAAACTTTGAAGTCCTGGCAAAGGATATCCATCCTTTAGATCAGATTGATTTGCATAAGCAGACTGGGGAAATGATCTATTCTACTTTGACTGATAAGGCAATGGCAGCTCACAAGTTACAGGACTCTTTGGAGAACACCAGTACACAGTTCCAGCTTGAAAGGGCTTCTTCTCAAGCCAAAGATAATAGGATAAAAACATTGGAAGAAATAATAATTGGTTTGGGACACAATCCAAAGGATGTCAAAGGCATAGAAACATTGATAAAGAAAAAGGATGATGACATTGCTGCTTTGAGAAAGCAGTTGAAATTGCCAACCTCTAGACATCCTCAAACTAAAGAAGTAATCAAGAATAATTCTGAAGAAGAAATGATGGATTTTCTACTAAAAATGAATGATCAATTGGATGAAACAGAAAAAGAGCTGGAGCAAGCATTGAAAGACAAAAAATCTGCTCTTCCAACATCTACGACAGAGGCAATTATAGGTACGCAGCCAACAGGACAGCCAGCAGAGTCGTCACAGGTAGACACTTCAAATTTGAGTTCAGAACAATTAGTAAAACAAATGGATGACTTTAAACTTCAAGTAACTGAACTTCAGCACACAAAGTTACAACTTGTCAATTTAGAGCAGAAATATGATCTTTCAAAAATGAGTGTTGCTGACAAATCAAGAGAAATCAAGAGATTGGAAAAACTGGTTAAAGCATTAGAAAAGGATCTCACATTGGAGAAGCCTTTGAGAGAGATAAATGAAATTCTTTGGGATAATATTATCCAATCAACAAAAGATATCTGGCCTTCAATCTAGATAATGTACGAGCAAAATGATTTGGTCAAAGCAGCTCTGGATGAAGTTGAAAATACACGAGCAGAATTGGGAAATAGGCCTGAGGAAGCCAATCGGCTTATACAGTTTCTAAACAACCAAACCATACAACAGCTTGAAGAAGTGGGTATTCAGGATAGAAATTCAACAATCTTAGAAATAAAAAGAGTTTTTACTAAAAGAAATCTTATGCAAAATTTGGAGCGAAGGTGCTGTGACATGCAGGCAGAAATAATTGCTTTCAGAGATAGGTTTAATGTTTTATTGAATAAAGGATTGCCTAGCCCTATGATTCAAGAAGATAAAATAATGGACCTAGAAACTTATGTTAGTAAATTGGACATACATGCTCATAATCTAGCCAATTCCTCAGCCAGTTCATCACCAATAACATTACCTACAGGAAGGAATTTTCATGAGAGATTAGAGAATTTGTTTTATCTGGAACATGAAGTAAGGCATTTGTTTCCTAACCAGCCTAATTTCTTCAGATATACCGAGGCTGATGAAACATTAAGGA
Source organism: Pinus albicaulis (assembly GCA_034641835.2). NCBI lineage: Eukaryota > Viridiplantae > Streptophyta > Pinopsida > Pinales > Pinaceae > Pinus > Pinus albicaulis. Next base: position 1,498,269,265 of record CM076579.1, on the reverse strand, counting down.
AGCTTCAACGGACAAGAATAGCAGAAGAGAAATTGTGGGAAGACATGTTGGAACTTTTGTAAAATTTATTCTTATATCAAATTTTGCCTATTTACTACAGTATAAAGGATAAAGGAACAAAAGGAGGTCAAAGAGTATCAGTTTAGTTGAAAGTGTATCAATAAAAGCAAAGAGTATCAGCGAAGCAAGTCAGTTAGAATAAAATTACTGAAGAGGACAACGAATAGCTAAAATATAGGTCCAGCCTCCAGCACATTCTTGAAAAGAGGGAACATCACAACATCGGTTGCTTTTTGTCTTATCTATGAGACCATCTGTCTCTATTTTTATTGTAACTTATTGGTGATTCATATTAGATTATATCTTGTTTTGTTAAGAGATATTTTGTATGATTTTTTGTATAAATAAACCCTCAAACGAATTATTGAGGGTGGATTCTACTACTTTGCTGTAACATTGGCTTTCAGAATAAAGTGCTTTTTGGAGAAATTTCTTTGTGGCTTGCTAGATGATGAATTGAAGCTCAAGACTTTTTGCAGGATTCATGTGTTAGACTACAGTTCAATAAGTCATTTATATCCCATGTTTTAAGTGTTATATATGTTTACTATATCACTGTGTTTCATTTCTGAATAATTAACAAAAAGGATTAAATCAGAAATTACTTAAGTGTACTCTGATTTCAATTGTTATTATTCTAAATGTTTTCTTCTAAACTGGTCATAAACAATGAATTCTTAATTGCTCTTGTTTCTTTGGTTTAAGCATTTGATTACTTAGTAAAGAATTCTCAATTTCTCTTTATTGGTAATCACTCACTTTTCCTCGTTTAAACATGTTGAAAGATTCTTAATTGCCTTTCATCTATTTAAAAATCCATTCCATTCACTTTAATATCTGAAATTGTTCTTTGTTTTGGCTATCTTGCCCTGCAAAGCTATCTTTTGTATAAAAACTTAATCCAGTAAAGCCATATTTTCGAATCCATAGCCCAATGGCCTGAAAAACTCAATCTCGCCCTCAGTTGGCGGATTCCACCATTCAAATTCAAACAAAACCCCTGGACTTATAACTAGCCTAATATTTTCTACGAACAAAGCTAAATCATAAAGAGAGAGCCCTCTCTGGATACAGATTGGCTAGATTCTGTATCTGAAGGTTGGTTTGTGGTTACCTCGGACAACTTTCCTTTTCTAACAACTTCAAGGAAAATATGAGTGATAACATAGTGGCGACCATACTGGGGAATCTTAATATCTTTATTGTCAATATTGTTTGCTTATAAGCTACAGACAGAGTCTGAAGATCAGCCAGGTAGCCTTTGAAATGTTTTTGCTCTGCAATTGCATAGTAAATAAATGATGCTTCAGTCTATCTCTGGTTTAGCTTAAATAACTGAACTTTAGTGTCAAACATTCAATCAAACTCTCTAGTTCAATAAATCTTTGAGAAAATTTTAATCCAAAATCTTAAATTTCTTAAAGAGTTTTTTGAAGTTGTGCTTTCATTTTATTCAAAACAAAAAACCAAAAATATAAATCATCTAGAAAACTGGCTTCAGAAAGGATTCGTTATACCCTAACCCACCACCGATATTTGAGAACCCAAATCTGATTCCCAGAATTCTAAGAAGACAAGAGAGTCAAGGAAGCTCTGAAAGTTCCCAACCTCTTGTTAGATCACATTCTTGTCCTGTGAAGATTATATATTTTGATGAAGAACATTTTGGTGAGCGATTCGAAAATTCTTTATTCATAAATTTTTCTGAATCTGAATTGTCTAAGCTTGTCCCAGATCCATTATTTCTTGACGATTTACATTTTGAATATATCACTTCACATCTTGACAAGTATTTACAAGATTCCATTCAATCTAAGCAGACCTTTGAAGAAACCTCAAACACTTCTGTGATTACTACGGCTTCCCCAAGTTCATTTGTTTTTCCCCAAATTTCTCAAACACAAGCCACTCCTACTCCTCCACCCACTACTTCCAGACCTTCATCACCTGTTATTCCATTACACCTTCCAATGGCCAACAGATATGCTCCGTTAAGGTTGCCAGGAAACCCTGCTGCTTTGCCTCCAGACTATCAGAGTAAGATCACCCCTTTTGATGGTTTAGGTACTTACACGGCTCAACAAAATACCAAAAGGATGACCGATTAGTTTGAGTTTTCTGAAATAGACATTGACGATGTACGAATGAGAATTTTTGTCTAGAGCCTTACTGGGGAAGTCAGGACATGCTTTAGGGATGTTGCTCCAAACAGTATTGCTGACTTACCAGCCCTGTATAGATCATTTTTAAATAGATGGGAGAAGAAGAAAGACCCTCTTCAAATCCTATCTGACTTTGGAAAATTGAAAAAAGGACCTAATGAGGCAGTGCAAGATTATATCATTATATTCAACGAAGCCTATAACGTTGTTCCCCAAAACCTTAGACCACCTCCGGATTCAGTATTGGTTAAATTCCCTGATGGTTTTGACTCTGACATAGCATATTCACTTAGGGAAATTTCCCTTTCTATACCAAAAATCTTGATGCCCAGGGGAATCCTAGATCTATTATCTTTTGGTCAGACATCACCCATAGTTCTCAAGATTCTCCCTATTCCTATAAAGAGTTTATTGATCTGTTTGTACAACCAGCAACCACTTTGTTAACTGGAATTTATCCTCCCAGAATTAGTAATTAAATCAAGAAAACTCTACAGCTCTCAAAACAATACAAGGTTGGTGATTGGTACTTGTACTAAAATCACACAGAATTCAGGATATATGGATGTGAATTATGTCCATTTAAATTGCCAAAATATGTCCCCATGAGACTCTTTGCATTAGAGTACTTCAGGAAAATGAACAACTATGATATAATTCATTTTTGTAATGCAAAGAAGAAAGCTCAACTCCGGATCAAAAGTCAATTAGGTCCATTTATCTGTAACTCTAGGGATGGAGGGGAAGAAGCTGAAAAGATATTAGAAGACCATTTCAGATTACAGAAGAGTTTTTATTGGGCACCTTATGACCCATTCAACTTCATTTGTGATAAAAGAATGAAAAATAAATCAGCACCATACATCCATCACAGAATTCCAGAGATTGAAAAATATGCTAATACAGATGAATGGATTGAAGGCACATTGATAGAGAAGGATAGTGAGCAGGTCAATGTAGACAATTTTATGAAAGATCTTGAAAAGATGCTTGACCTGGATTCTTTTGCACAGGTACTAAGATCAGAAGTTGGCCCTTCCTCAACTGGAATTATTCAGCAGGAGTTACAAGAAAACATTGCAGTATCATCTAAGGGAAAAGAGAAGGAGGTTGATATACAAGTTAAAGAAACATTCACTATGACAGAACAACCTCAAACTTCCAAGGGACAGGATCAAGTCCAGCCTTCTCCTGTTCAAACCAATCTAGTAGAAATGTTGATTTTGCAGACTCCATTTAATGAAGAAAAGGGAAAAAATAGAGATGTTGAAGTTGCTACCCCTCTCACTGGATCTTCACAACAGCCTCAGGACAAGAAACAGAAATTGAATACTCCTCCAGAAGTTGAATCATTTCAAGAAATTTCTGACAGTCAAGGACAAGGACAATCAGACAGTCAACAAACAGATACAGTCAGTGGGGCATCCACTACCTCTCAAAGGGAAAAACTACAGAAGCAATAGAGTATGGAAATATTTTCTTTCAAAACACCAGTCAAAGATACAGGAGATATAAAGAAGACATTTATCAATATTAAGGCCAGGAATGATCCACTGAAAATACAAGTATATAATCAATATCTGAAAATGGCTCCAAAGAATCAAGAAATATTGATGTCAGCTTTTGACATCCAACAGGGAAAAATGTTAATGAGCCATTTCAAACCCAAAGTGCAACAACCCCAAACAACTGTTGATTACATTAGGACAAACTTTGAAGTCCTGGCAAAGGATATCCATCCTTTAGATTATATTGATTTGCATAAGCAGACTGGGGAAATGATCTATTATACTTTGATTGATAAGACAATGGCAGCTCACAAGTTACAGGACTCTTTGGAGAACACCAGTACACAGTTGCAGCTTGAAAGGGCTTCTTCTCAAGCCAAAGATAACAGGATAAAAACATTGGAAGAAATAATAATTGGTTTGGGACACAATCCAAAGGATGTCAAAGGCATAGAAACATTGATAAAGAAAAAGGATGATGACATTGCTGCTTTGAGAAAGCAGTTGAAATTGCCAGCCTCCAGACATCCTCAAACTGAAGAAGTAATCAAGAATAATTCTGAAGAAGAAATGATGGAGTTGCTACTAAAAATGAATGAGCAATTGGTTGAAACAGAAAAAGAGCTGGAGCAAGCATTGAAAGACAAACAATCTGCTCTTCCAACATCTACGACAGAGGCAATTACAGGTACGTAGCCAACAGGTCAGCCAGCAGAGTCATCACAGGTAGACACTTCAAATTTGAGTTCAGAACAATTAGTAAAACAAATGGATGACTTGAAACTTCAAGTAACTGAACTTCAGCACACAAAGTTACAACTTGTCAATTTAGAGCAGAAATATGATCTTTCAATAATGAGTGTTGCTGACAAATCAAGAGAAATCAAGAGATTGGAAAAACTGGTTAAAGCATTAGAAAAGGATCTCACATTGGAGAAGCCTTTGAGAGAGATAAATGAAATTCTTTGGGATAATATTATCCAGTCAATAAAAGATATCTGGCCTTCAATCCAGATAATGTACGAGCAGAATGATTTGGTCAAAGCAGCTCTGGATGAAGTTGAAAATACACGAGCATAATTGGGAAATAGGCCTGAGGAAGCCAATCGGCTTATACAGTTTCTAAACAGCCAAACCAGACAACAGCTTGAAGAAGTGGGTATTCAGGATAGAACTGCAACAATCTTAGAAATAAAAAGATTTTTTACTAAAAGAACTCTTATGCAAAATTTGGAGCGAAGGTGCTTTGACATGCAGGCAGAAATAATTGCTTTCATAGGTAGGTTTAATGTTTTATTGAATAAAGGATTGCCTAGCCCTATGATTCAAGAAGATAAAATAATGGACCTAGAAAATTATGTTAGTAAATTGGACATACATGCTCATAATCTAGCCAATTCCTCAGCCAGTTCATCACAAACAACATTACCTACAGGAAGGAATCTTCATGACAGATTAGAGAATTTGTTTTATTTGGAACATGAAGTAAGGCATTTGTTTCCTAACCAGCCTAATTTCTTCAGATATACCAAGGCTGATGAAACATTAAGGAAGCTTCAACGGACAAGAATAGAAGAAGAGAAATGGTGGGAAGACATGTTGGAACTTTTGTAAAATTTATTCTTATATCAAATTTTGCCTATTTACTACAGTATAAAGGATAAAGGAACAAAAGGAGGTCAAAGAGTATCAATTTAGTTGAAAGTGTATCAATAAAAACAAAGAGTATCAGCGAAGCAAGTCAGTTAGAATAAAATTACTGAAGAGGACAACGAAGAGCTAAAATATAGGTCCAGCCTCCAGCACATTCTTGAAAAGAGGGAACATCACAACATCGGTTGCTTTTTGTCTTATCTATGAGACCATCTGTCTCTATTTTTATTGTAACTTATTGGTGATTCATCTTAGATTATATCTCGTTTTGTTAAGAGATATTTTGTATGATTTTTTTTATAAATAAACTCTCAAACGAATTATTGAGGGTGGATTCTACTACTTTGCTGTAACATTGACTTTTAGAATAAAGTGCTTTTTGGAGAAATTTCTTTGTGGCTTGCTAGATGATGAATTGAAGCTCAAGACTTTTTGCAGGATTCATGTGTTAGACTACAGTTCAATAAGTCATTTATATCCCGTGTTTTAAGTGCTATATATGTTTACTATATCACTGTGTTTCATTTCTGAATAATTAACAAAAAGGATTAAATCAGAAATTACTTAAGTGTACTCTGATTTCAATTGTTATTATTCTAAATGTTTTCTTCTAAACTGGTCATAAACAATGAATTCTTAATTTCTCTTTTTTCTCTGTTTTAAGCATTTGATTACTTAGTAAAGAATTCTTAATTTCTCTTTATTGGTAATCAATCACTTTCCCTCGTTTAAACATGTTGAAAGATTCTTAATTGTCTTTCATCTATTTAAAAATCCATTCCATTCACTTTAATATCTGAAATTGTTCTTTGTTTTGGCTATCTTGCCCTGCAAAGCCATCTTTTGTGTAAAAAATTAATCCAGTAAAGCCATATTTTCGACTCCATAGACCAATGGCCTGAAAAACTCAATCTTGCCCTCAATTGGCGGATTCCACCATTCAAATTCAAACAAAACCCCTGGGCTTATAACTAGCCTAATATTTTCTACGAACAAAGCTAAATCATAAAGAGAGAGCCCTCTCTGGATACAGATTGGCTAGATTCTGTATCTGAAGGTTGGTTTGTGGTTACCTCGGACAAATTTCCTTTTCTAACAACTTCAAGGAAAATCTGAGTGATAACAGAACCAACTACCCTTTGTAAAATATGATCCATTTTGGGTAAAGGGTAGTTGTCTTTCAATGAGGCTTTGTTTAAGTCTCTAAAGTCTATACAAATCCTGATCTCTCCTGTTTTCTTCCTAACTGACACTAAATTAGACACCCATTTTGAATATCTAATAGGAACAATAATACCAGCTTCATACATTTTCTTGATTTCCTTCTCAACCAAAGGTAACTGAATAGGGTTTATTCTGCGCAATTTTTGTTTAAATGTCTTTTGGTTTTCCTTGAGAGGTATCTTGTGCTGAATTATTTTAATGTCATAGGATTTCAGATCCTCATAACTCCACGCAAAAACATCAGAAAATTCTTTAAACAACTCTATGTATTTTAGTTTGATGTGGGCTGGTAAATTTTTAGATAGTTTGATCATCTTTGGTTTTAGTTCACTGCCTATATTACACTCTTCAACTTCAAATTCAACAGGCTCCAGTTTGGGTTTCATGGCCACATCATTGAAATCAAACAATTCTTCTAAAGGGACTAGACCTTTTGGAAAACTTTGATTATTAGACTGCAAAGTTTCTAAGTCTTTTTCTTCTAACTCTGCAACAATTTCTGTTGTGTTTTCAAGTTTTTTAGACAACATATTAACATCAGTCATCTCTGGAGACTCTTCTTCATCATCAAGTAAATTTTCTTCACTAGGACAGTCTGTTTCATAGTCTGAATCTGAAATTGGTAGTTCAAACTCATTTCTAGACTGCAGGAAGTCTTCTATTTGTTTGTCTCCATCAAACACTTGCCAATATTTCTCGTTATCAGGAACAGTTGGTCTGAATTTAATCTGGGTGGTACATTGTTTGGTTTCAAATGGTGTTAAACATGTTCTAGCAACAAAAGCTAAACTGTGGGCACAGATATTCTTTTCTCTTGGGACAAAAATCAGTTGTGATTCCTCAAACATTTTCAATAAATTCGTGACATCGTTCCTATAGGATCTAAATCTGGGGTGTTTAGTGTTGTATTCCCCCTTTACTTTCCTGACAATTAACTCTGAATCCCCATGAACTTTTATTCTTTTGGCTCCTAATTTCTTCAACAGGTGTAAGCCTAAAAGAAGGGATTTGTATTCCGCTATGTTATTCGAACACTGAAAATTTAATCTGTAGGAATGACCTTCTGTGTGGTTGTTCTCAGTGTTATGTATCTAGATGCCTGCACCAACATTACTCTTGGTGCAAGACCCATCGAAGTTCATACTCAAAAGAGGACTAGTTTCAGGTTCAGTAGTTTGGTTACTATCCTCTTCAACTAGCGTGCTTTTAGATTGTTCTTGAAGATAAGAACTTCATTGAATTTGTTTTAATTCCTTAGTTTTTTCATTGTGTTGAGGACTGATTTCTTGACTCTCAAGGTTTAAAAGCAATGGATGAATGATTTGTAGCTCTAGACCTATGTTTTGTTTGCTGTATTTTTCTGGTTCAGCAAACTGTTTTGACACTTCTATGTTGTCTTCCTCCTCCTTTTTATCTGCCATTAATTCAGTTAAGTTCACTTGTTCACTAAATTTTTCATCATTGAAAAGGATAAATGATTCAAGGCCTGTATTTACAGAATAAAGGGGATATTTTTGCGGTCTCTCTTGGCTAGTAACCATGTATTGCATATGAGATTCCCTGTAAAGTCTTCTTGTTTGATTAAACATAGGGATGGTCACATATGTCATATCCATCTGCATAGTTCCTTGTAACTTAGCTCCCCAAGATCTTGATAACAGCATACCATATTTTGGGGGTACATCAGCCACAACAATATCCATGACTAAACACTTGGCTGGAATTTGTGCTAAGTTTACACAAAGGTCTTTGATTAGACCTAAACATTTTACTCTTCTTGAGTTAAAGGAGTAAAGATCTTTGTAAGGTCTGGTGATTTCAAGGCCTAGGCTCTCCATTACAGCTTTGGGAATTAAATTGTGAGAGGCTCCTGAATCATGCATAGCGTTGTGCAAAATTTTGTCATGAATCTTTAAACTAACACAAAAAGGAGGAACCGATCCTTCTTGATATCTACCCTCGATCTTAGGACCAAATATGAGCTCTGGTTGGTCTTCATTAAGATTGACAGTGTCATTATTCTCTTCTATGTTAAAATCCTTCAAAATTTGGGATCTGTACACATTTTGGGTGGATAATTCAGTAAGGGGAACATAGATCTTTACCTTGGCAATTTCCTGCTCCAAACTGAAAGGTAGATGACTTCTTACAAGGTTTGTTTCAGCTTTGTTAACCACCATTTTATCAAGAAGATCATCTTGTTGATTTTCTCTATTTACATTTGTCAAAATTGTTTTAACAGGAGCATTAGCTAAGGTGCTAATGCTACTAAGGTCTGCACTCAGTTTTTCAGTACTTTGAGTGCCTTTTTCTTTGTTTTTGTCAGAATTTCCAGCCACCGTTTTATCTTTTGGTTTAGTAGTCTTGGGTTTATTCACAGGGCTGTTTTTTGCAGAACATTCAAAGGTATTAGTCTTGGGAGTTTCTTGATTTATTTTACTCCTAAGGTCATATTCCTTTTTGGTTTCTACGATGGAATTTTCCATTTCTTGATAATAAAATTCATCTTCTGCTCTCTTGTCATCATAGGGTGTGTATAGACCTTGTTTCATATTGTAATGAACTTCAAAGTCATCATTATCTACTCCCAACATGTTTATGTCATCTTCCTCTGGTTGTTCTAATGTTTCTTCAAAATCACTCACATAATTCTGATGAAAAGGAGGAGTGATCTGTTGATCATCCTCCCTTGGTATGTTTTGAGGCTGGTTTCTCCTAAAATTCTGATTTTGGTTTTGATTTCTGTTTTGAGGAGCTGTTTGGTTTTGACTAGCTTGTGCTCTCTCAAGTATGCTCATCTTTTTCATCATCTCCTCCATCATTCTTTCCATTTTTGAGCTAGATGTGGAAGGCGTAGATTCCTCTCTAAAGGATACTTTCTTCTCGTTCCTCATTCTTGCTCTTTTATCCATTAAGTTAACTTCCACAGCAAGAGCTCCTTTTTTCATATTTTCAAGAGTCAGAGGGTCTCTTTCTCTTAGTTGATAGGCCATATTAGGATCAAATCCTTCAGGAAACTTGTTTAAAGCTGAGCCTTGTGGAGGTTTTAAATCTAGGGGAAGGGCATTATAAACACTGTTAAACCTAGTGCAATAAGCTTGAACACTTTCCCCAACTTTTCTTTGGAGATTATTGTAATCATAAAGTATTTGGAGAGGGTTTCTTCTCACTTCCCATTTGTTTAATAGTAACTGATGGAAGGCTTGGAGATCATTAATACTGCGAGGGGTTAAGGCTTTGAACCATTTTCTTACTTCTCCCCCTAAACTCTGAGCAAATAATCTAAGTTTGACAGTTTCATCATCAATCTCATTTATGTCAAAGTATTCATTCATATTATCCACATGTTGTGAAGCAGTAGTATCATTACTGGCATCATACAATGGTATCTTGGACTGATAGTCCTATGGAAGATTGACTAAGGGTAAAGGAAGGACCAACGGGGCATACCATGTTGCCATGATAGGAGGTTGTGGAAACGGTGGGGGGTTTGCAAGTGGTGGATTGACAAGAGGGAAAGTGGGTTGGAATGGAGTGGTTTGGACAGTGGATGTATGAAGAATAGATGTGGATGGACCAGTAATAGATTGTTGAGCTGATCTTGGATGAGAGACACCTAAATTGTAAAGGAAATGTAAATCAGGTGGTGTAGTTTCTCTACTACCAGGATGTTCACTTTGATCTGGGGATGAAAGTGAAGACTCTAAATCTGGTTGATCTATATCATCAAGTGACCTAGTTCTAAATGGATTTCTTAATTGAACTTGTGATTGTTGTAGAGCTGCAAGGTTTTCAGGAACATAATTAGCTCTAAGGGGTGATCTGAAAATAGTTTAAGATTTAACCTCAGGAGACTTCCTAAGGATTCTTTCAGGGTTATTAACTATCTCAAGAGGGTTTGGGTCAGGGTAAGCTCTAGTATAAATATTTCTAGGAGCCACTATGCTGTGTTTTTTAGACCCAACTTACAAGAAAAGCTTAACCAAATATGACAATCTTTAAGAGGCTAACTGATCTTTCAAACAAGAAAAATTTAATCCTAAAGTCCTCTAACTGAGTTTATATGATGTTACGATGATAATGGGTCTTCCCAGTGGAGCCTTAAGGTCTGTTTAGGATTGTGGAGTCACCAGGTGGAGAGTTTTAGCTCTTTTGGAGGTAAAAGGTTTTATGGTCCACCACCATGTTTATTTGAATACCAATCTGAAATATTTTTGGGTTGTCTGAGTTTTTTTAGTCCTATGGGTTCTAAGAGTGTCCTAAATCAGTTTCAACACTTAGCTATGGTTATGAGACAGGGAAAGCCTACTCTTATGGCTAAGCTAGCTGATCCTTCAAGGTTTGATAAGTTCTTATGAGAATCCTAAGGTTTCCTTAGTTTTTCACTGATTCAAAATAAATTCTATCATGATTACCATTTGCTTGGTAGTGCTTGAAGAGGGCTGCTTGTACTCAAGGGGTTTTTATGAGATCTTAAGGGTGCCTAAGATGAAATTTGACTCAGTCCCTAGTGGAGTCGCCAGAAATGTTATCTCCCCGTAATTTTAGCAGATTGGTGAGACCGAAGCTACAAGGAGAACACTTTAACCACTTTGGGATTCTGGGATCTAGCCCTCCTGAATCCAGAGAGGGATCTCTTTATAAGTGCAAAGATTGATTTATCTTTAAGGCTTTTAAGTGTGATATTAGGCTATTTATTAAGAACAAGGGTTTTTGTTTAGTTTTGGATGGTTGAGCATGATTTTTAGTTGAGTGGAAAGTCCTAAAATGAAAGAGTTCCAAAGGGGTGAAGGTATAAGTAATCAGAACAAGACTTGGCTGATAGGATAGATATAACACTGGTTTTTAGTCCATTAGGCTATGGAGTCATAAAATGGTTTAATTGTGCAACAATTTCAAGAGTGGTCCAAGGGGAAAGTCATCTATATCACAAGATTTATTAGATAAAATGATGGAATGGAACAATAAAAGTGTTGAAGGGGTGGAAAAAGACAATAATTTCAACTAGGATTTATCAATCTTTCCAAACAAGAAAATCCTTTTAAGAAATTGTTTAAAACCAACCAAAGGACAGGGCGAACCATAGAATTCTTTGGACAAGCTTGTATTAAAGCGAACTTATCAGACAAACAATCCAGTAATCCACATAATTACTTTCAGAAGGGATGAAAATAGATAAGAAAAACAAAGTGCAGCCTAAGATCAGATAAGATACTTTTAAATCTAAACTGCGTTCAACATGCTCTTAGGGAAACTTTCAGAATTACCTTTGGAGAAAGAAACTAGAAGACAGGGCAAACCATAAACTTTTCTAGTCAAACTTTACTAAGCATATAATGAAAATATCATTCAAGAACTTTCTTTCAAGCTTTTCACATCAAGACAGGGGAAAACCAACATTCCTTGATAATGTTTACACTTAACTTAAGTCATTTTTAAACACACAATTTGGAGGAAAACATTGAGATAAATCTTATCAGTCAGAGAAGGGTACTGTAAATAGTAAATCCTAACTCTATGCTTGTTGTTCTTTATCAGAGAATAATTGGACAAAATGGCATACATGAAAGGAAAACAATAACACAGAAATAAGCACTTCACTAGTGATATAGACTAGAATCCCAAGAATCAGTTTGTATATTGATGTCAATCCAGTTACAAACTTCATATCTAGTGTTTCAGTAAAACAATCATCTTCTCTTCTCAGCCTAACTTATTTCATCACAAACAGAGCTTCAAGAGCCTCTGAACACTATTTACATGTAGTAATTTTCAAGCACAAGTATTATATCAAAATTCAGCAACCAACCCTTTACAATGTGCTCCTCAATAAGATTTTATAGGAAAATGAGGAGGTGGGAATATTTCGAGGATTCAAGGATCATTAATTCTAAAGTTAATGCAATTATCTGCCTTGAAAATCATGCAAGGAATAAGGCAAGAATCCATTCGATCTATATATCTATGTCATAACTTTGTTTTGCTTTCGAGGCTTAGTGGATTAAAATATTTGACTTTAAGGCTATCTCTTATCTTTGTAATAACTTTTCTGACAGTTTAAATTAGTTTCTTTGATTTGGAATAGCTGTTCAGCTGTCTTGAGGCGAATATCTTCTGTCTTGGTCATAACTAGGCCTCTTTTGAATGCTTTGAGGCTGCAGGTGGCTTCTGGTAGCTGAGAGGATTCAATTAGCTTCTAATGTGGCAGTAGAGGCTTTCTCGGACAGATAGATCTGATTGCCCTTCTTTAATCACTATTAATTTGCTTTAATTCCATATGTTAGGCTTAATTAGGCCTAAATTTTGTCTTTTTCCTTCAAACTGCATTTGATTGAGTGGATTAGGCTTTAGATAGTCGATTTAGGTTGTAATCCCTCAAAACTGCGTAAACAATCTTCAATTCTTCATCTCTGCTGTGACTGGATCCTTTAACATTGATACTCTCTGTTTCTTCTCATCCTAACTTATTTGATCACAAACAGAGCTTCAAGAGCCTCTAAACACTATTTACATGTAGTAATTTTCGAGCACAAGTATTATATCAAAATTCAGCAACCAGCCCTTTTCAATGTGCTCCTCAATAAGATTTTATAGGAAAATGAGGAGGTGGGAATATTTCTAGGATTCAAGGATCATTATTTCTATAGTTAATGCAATTATCTTCCTTGAAAACCATGCAAGGCATAAGGCAGGAATCCATTCAATCTATATCTCTGTGTCATAACTCTGTTTTGCTTTCGAGGCTTAGTGGATTAAAATATTTGACTTTAAGGCTATCTCTTATCTTTGTAATAACTTTTCTGAAAATTTAAATTAGTTTCTTTGATTTGGAATAATTGTTCAACTGTCTTGATGAAAATATCTTCTGTCTTGGTCATAACTAGGCCTCTTTTGAATGCTTTGAGGCTGCAGGTGGCTTCTGGTAGCTGAGAGGATTCAATTAGCCTTTGATGTGGTAGTAGAGGCTTTCTCAGATAGATAGATCTGATTTCCCTTCTTTAATCACTATTAATTTTCTTTAATTCTGTGTGTTAGGCTTAATTAGGCCTAAATTCTGTCTTTGTTCTTCAAACTACATTTGATTGAGTGGATTAGGATTTAGATAGTCGATTTAGGTCGTAATCCCTCAAAACTGCGTAAACAATCTTCAATTCTTCATCTCTGCTGTGACTGGATCCTTTAACACTGATACTCTCTATTTGATAATTCTGTCTTTGTTCTTCAAACTGCATTTGATTGAGTGGATTAGGCTTTAGATAGTTGATTTAGGCCATAATCCCTCAAAACTGCGTAAACAATCTTCAATTCTTCATCTCTGTTGTGACTAGATCCTTTAACAATGATACTCTCTATTTGATTAAATTTGCTTGTGTCTTGTTGACGTGCAGGCGTTACAAAGGGCTTTATAATGTTGCCAGTTTTCATGAGGCACCGGAAAAATTTGACCGGGAAACCCTGTAAAATGATCTCCTTTACGAATAAAGGCCTGGGGGATCATCATCCCCGACCTTCAACTTTCTTTTAAAATAATTGAAAAACCATTAAAACCTACATAAACAAGAAAAATTTAATAAAATCCTGTGTATTTGGGTTTAGACTGCTTTGGAGGCTGAGATTAGATTGTAGCCATTGGATGAAAGCATCCAACGGTAAGGATTGCTCGCTGAGGTCCAAAGGGAGGTGGTCGAATAAACGGTGGGGAGATTAAGATGGGGCCACCGATCTTTCAATGATCAACGGTCGCGATCGACCGGGGAAATATAATGTAGAAGGGCCACTTTATCGAGAAATGGAAGAATATATAAAGGAAATGGTCAAAAACCTTAGGCGGAAGGAAAATGTAGTTGAATGAATTTTGGGGTTTCAGAAATAACCTGGGCTGTCGAATGAGATCGGCCACAGAGATCAACGGCTGAGAATGACTTAAGAAGTCCCTTGGAGGATGGGTGGAAGGCGATGAACTAAGGGCAAAATTAAACTGGGGCTGTTGATCTTCAGAGATCAACGATGGAGATAAAATACGAGAAGAGGTAGTGTAAATGGGGAAAGTGGTTTCGGCCAAAGAAACCACTAGTTTCATGCTGCAAAAAGGGAGAAAGGCAGTTTTACCTTTTTGAACGCGATATGTGTTACTGGCCAACACGTGGCATTTTAAAACCGTCCATATCACGTGATTTTGAAAAATTAACCTTCGGGCTTAAAATCACGCGAAACTGCGCACTGGTCGTTAGATTTGGGATATTAGATCAGATGGTCGTGAGGAGAGCGCGATGACGACAAGATGCAAGGACAGAAAGAGGTGGGGCAGGGTCAAGGTGGTTTTAACCTGGACTGTTAGATCAGGGAATGAATGACTGAGATTCGATTTGTGGATAGGTAGGACCCAAAGGAGTTGGGCCTATCGGGCTGAATCTGGACCGTCGGATGAATGGAATGAACGGCCCAGATCCAATCTTAGGGTCAAATGAATAAAATATGAGGTGAGGGGTCGAGCGAAGAATGGGTCAATGCGGGCCATTGATCTGCAGAGATCAATGGCAGATATTCGCTGAGAAAACATTACACAGCGGGGTTTGTATGAAATTAACAAAGGTTGCGAGGATTGATCTGGACCGTCGGATATTGGTGTATGGACAGCCCAAATGCAATCGGAAGATCGCGATTGGCGGGGGGTAAAGGGAAAAAAACACCAATGCGATTATATGTGGACCGTCAGATATTTTGAGAGATCAATGGTTAGGAATGAATCGGAGGTCCAAAGGCAGAGGGATGGGCTTATGGGAAAGAACACTGTGGGCCGTTGGATTTGGGTCTGGCAGGGAAGATCAATGGTTGGGAAGCCATCGGGAGGTGACCAATCGGAGGGGGCAATAACTATTAAAATATTCCCAATGCAAAAACTCCGATGCGATTAGCGCTGGGCCGTTGATTGGTTTAATGGATCAATGGTGGAGAAAGCGGCGGGGGGTCCATAGAATAAAACTCCATCACATCGGACTTTTTCTTTTAACAAAGGAAAGTGCCCATCGCAAAACCTCTTATTGCAATTAGCGCTTGGGACTTTAACGATTGGTCCTGAGCACGGGTTATATGGTGGGGAAGTGGTTGAGGGGTCTAAAACCAAAGGGGCTCTTCAGAATCGGAACAAGGGAAGGGGCCTTTCAAATGCGCTCGATAAAACTTGTGATGCGAGATTTCGATAGCCATTGAACAGTCTTAGATCAACGATTAAGAATGGTTTAGACTGCGAACTGTAGTTTTTAGAAGAAATTGAAAGGAAGTCGGGATTTTCAAGTCTCAAAGGACAAAAAGGTTTTTGAGGGATTAGAAGAAGGGTTTAGGATATTTTAAGTGCCCGGTTGCGGGACTTAAGGTCCCATAAAGCGGAGGTTTATGAAAGTTAAGCCCTCGGGGGCTAAAACTTTATATAATAAAAATACTATCTTTTGGCTTTTAAAACAGAGTTTTTTAAGGGAAATGAGGGTTTCGGTAGAGGAAATAAGGCTTTTTAAAACCAATGGAAGGAGACCAAAATTTTAAAAGGGTCTTGGAGTGATTTTGAAGGTTAAAATGATGAAAATGGAGGAAATTTTATGAGGAAAAGGGGATGAAATGGAGGCTAAGTATGAGTGAAAAAAAAGGGGTAAAATGAAAGGAAAAAATGGGTTTTTAGCAGCAGTCTTTTCTTTAGGAAAACAGCAGAAATTCAGAATTGAGAGGGAAACAACAGTGAATATTAACTCAAGGATAAGTCATCTTCATAAGAATTCAAGAATTAACAATTTGGCAATAGAATTGTTTCTTGAAGGCTTCAAAAATGATTTAGCCACCATTTGATATGACAAATTTTATAGGTGGCTAACACCATCAACTCCTGCACTTGTCTTCCAACTTCTACATTTTCCCGAGGGGTTAATCTATATGTTGATTTATTTGGGAAACTTGCTCTAGCTATTAGATCAATGTGATGACTAATAAACCTGATTGATGGTAATGTATTTGGTAACTCATCCACAATAATATCAACAAAATCATACAACATAGTTTTGATTTATTCAAATAAATCATCTAAGTTTGTGGAAGTCAAAATTACCTTAGGTTTCCCTATGACAGTAAAATGCATTTCTTCATCGTTTTCAATTTCTTGCAACAACTCTTTTCCACTTGTCAGCATAACACTATTTCCTGATGTTCCTTTGTCAGCTTCATTTTTCAATAGTAGCAATGTGTGTTTGTTTCCATCCTTCTCCAGGGTATTATTGTTTCTTCTGCCATCATGTATGGCTTTTCGATCAAACTGCCAAGGTCTTCACAACAATATGTGACATACATCCATTGGCATTACATCACATAATATAACATCCTTGTAAGTGCCTATCTAGATCTCTACCTTAAATTTTTCTACCACAATAATCTGATAGCCTTTTTGTAGCCATGATACCTTATATGGAGTAGGGTGTAGTCTCTTTTCTAAACCCAACTTGTCTACCATTTCTGTAGAAACTGTTTGCCACCTATAAAATTTGTTATATCAAAAGGTGGCTAAATAATTTTGGAGCCTTCAAGAAACAATTTTATTGCTAAAAATGCTATCTCTTGAAGACTCATGAAGACATCATGACCTCTGTTAACCTTCACTCCTGTTTTTATTTTTAAACTCAGAAATTCTGTTGATTCCATTAAGAGAAGACTACTGCAAAACACCATTTTTCCTTTCCTCCACTCAAAGCTAACCTCATTTTTTACCCCTTCATTTCCTATGGAATTCCTCTATTTTCCATTTGTTCCCCTTTTTCCCCTTCGTAAAATTCTCTTTACAAAGCTTAAAACTTATTTTTAAACATTGCCGAAACCCCCAAATCCATTAGAACACTCTGAAAAAATCATAAAAATACACTTTTTGTATTATAGGCCTAAACCCCTTTGGGCTAAGTCCTAACCACTTCCCCTCCATATGCATTGGTGCTAGAACCAAGCGCTAAGCCCATTTGGCGCTTATCGCATCGGAAAAATCAGAGCGAGCAAGTCTCTTTCTTATGGTAAGTCCTCCAATTGCGATTAGCCCTTTGTTTATAAACCCTCGATCATATTATTATTTCATATAACCCATGGGCCCACATCGGGTGCTTAAAAATTGTTCTAAACACATTCCCGATTGCTATTTCCCTTTGTAAGTTCATAAACCCACTTTTTCCTAAGTTTGGTCTAAACGTGCCAGTACAATGTTTCTAAATAATAAAGACCATTGATCTCAAAACCCGATCAACGATCCGCCGGTTATCGCATCGCAAAAATTCTAAATGGGTAGATTGAAAATCCCAAAGGCCCAATCCGAAGTTCCGATGAAATTGGCCCTTATATATATAAGCCCTGGGCCTATCTCATTTCATATAAACCATTCCATATAAACCAGGCCCCGCAACCGGGCACCTTTTTTGTATATATATCACCCTCCCCCGAAGCCAAAACCTTTATGTCTTATTAAATTTTGGGTTTTCATATGATATAATGGTCCCTGCTCATTCAATGGTCAGAGCTTTTCTCCGCTGTTGATCATTAGGCTGATCTGATAGTCTGCACAAAATCGCATTGACATTTTTCATTGGGTGCATTAAATATTTCCCCACCTCCGATTGACATCCCCCGATCCATTCTCCACCGTCGATCTGATCTGCAGATCGAAAACCCACAATCAATAGCTCCGACGCACTCCATGTTCTTTTTCCCGCCGATACTGATAGCTCCGATTGCATCTGGGTTCTCCACGTGTCCAGATCGGATGGTCTGGATTGTTTTTCCCGACTTTGGTTAAAAACATGCAGCCCCGCTCTATAATTTTTTTCCAACAAGTCGCAGTCGTTGATCTCTGTAGATCAACGACCCTTATTAACCCTTCTTCTGCCTCGTTCATTTTTCCATTTTATCCCCAGATCAAATCCTCACCGTTGATCCTGTACATCTAACGGTTCTTATTAATCCCGACAAGCCTACCTCCTATGGGTCCTGTCTTCCTCAGTTTTTGATCCCAGCCGTTCATCCTTGATCCAATAGCCCAGATTCAAATTTCCTATCTTCCTTCCACCCGCGCATCTTGCCTGTATCGCGCTCGCTCCCCCACCGTTAGATATGAGGCCCTAGATCTAATGGCCTACGTTCTATATCGCGTAACTTTCAGCGCGAAGGTTAATTTCCTGAGGGCTGCACGATATAGGTGGTTACAAGAAGCCACGTGTCAGGCAGGGACGCATATCGCATTCCAAAAGGTAAAACCATTTTCCCACCCTTCCGTAGTGCGAAACCCATGGTTTTCTTTTCTGAAACCACTCTTCCCCATTTACACTACGATCTATCGTGTTCTTCCTCCGTCGTTGATCCCTGCAGATCAATGACTCATGTTTAATCTCTCATTACACTATCACCCTCCACCTTCACCAAAGGATTTCAACAAGCAATCTCCATCGTTGATCTCGTGGGCCGATCTCATCCGACAACCCGCGATCATCCCAAACCCCCAGCTTTACTTTTTACCATATTTCCTCCGAAAAAGGCTTTAACCTTATTTTTTCACATTTTGTTCTAAAAATCCAAATCATGTGACTCCTTCAAATTATTAGTCCACTGCTGATCTCGATCGTTGATCTCCTTGATCAGTCCTGGATCAACGGTTCTGACTTAAAAGCTCCCTCTACTCTCCTTTTGACCTCTGTTAACATATCTCCACCATTGGATGTTTCCATCCAATGGCCACGCTCCAAGCCAAGCCTCCTAAGCAGTCTCACCAAAATAACGCAGGATTTCTTAACATTTTCGTGTGTTTTGCAAGTTTCATGGATTTCCATTATTTTAAAGAAATTTGAGGACCAGGGATGATGATCCCTCGGCCCTTTATTCATACAATGATGTCCATATGTGGGTGTTCCACTCCACGTTTCATCAACACGTCATGGGCGCCGATGCCATAAGAGCCCCCGTCGCACCTGCACATCAACAAGACATACAAAATGGAAATTAACAAAAAGTATCAGTATTGAAGACTAAAACATAGTAGAATGGAATATTAAAGCCTAATCCACTAATAAAACACTGATTTAAAGTGGATTAACAGCGATTAAAGAAAAATCAAAAGATCTTCAGACAGAAAGGGCCTCCACCGCCACGTCAGAGGCAAATTGATTCCTCCCAGCTACCACAAAGACACTTGTAGCCTCAAAACATTCAAAAGAGGCTGAGTTTTTATCAGAACATCAGATATTTGCCTCAAGTTAATTCTACCAAAGGAACTTACAGCAAAAATATCAGCAGAGTTACTACAACACGAAACAGAGCCTTAAAGTCAACAAAAGCTCTCACCGAGCTTAATTCTTAAATGTAAAACAATTAATACAGGCAGAACATTTGTAAACTTCTCCATCGTGCCCATCAAAGGCCAAGAAGTATTAAAGTCTGTATTAATTGACCTAGGAGATCTTTTATCAGATCCCACCTCCTCATTTCTTCTATAAATACTCCTGTAGAAGATGAGAAAATTTTGGTTGCAGAACTTTGAAATATACTTGTGCTCGAAACTTCTAATTGTAAATAGTGTTCAAAGGCTCTTGAAGCTCTGTTTGTGATAGGATAGTTAGGCTGAGAAGTGAAGATGATTGTTGAACTGAAACATTGGACTTGAAGATTGTAACTGGTTTGAAGCATCAATACAAGCTGATTTATGGGATCCTAGTCTATGTCAACGGTGATGTTATTTCTTATTGTAAATTGTTATTTTATTTATGTTTTCACTTTTTCCATATTCTTTGATAAAGAACAACACGCATAGAGTTAGGATTTACTATATATCAGTACCCTTCTCTGACTGATAAGCTTTATCTAAATGTTTTCTTCCAAATTGTGTTGTTTGGGAATGATTTAATTCAGTTTGAGTAGTTAGGAATGTTGGCGTTCCCTCTTCCTACTGTCTAAGCTAAATATTGTTCTTGAATGTTATTTTCAGTTTATGTTAAGTAGAGATGAACTAAGGAAGTTATGGTGAGCCCCGTCCTTTAGTTTTATCCCCAAAGACTATCTGAAAGTTTCCCTAAGAATGTGTTGAAAGCAGGATAGGTTCAAAGTCCTTACCTGATCTTAGAGCTTCCCATGATCTGTAACTATAGCCTATGGGACCCCAAATCGTTCAATAACATTATTAAATAAAAACAATGCAGTTGTTTGTCCTGTGTTGTTGAATGTAGGCATCGCTTCGGCCCATTTGGTAAAATAGTCGACTGTGACAATAATATAACCATGCCCCTCGGATGAACGATGGTTACAGGCCATGAAGTCAATACCCCATTTTGAAAATGGTCCCATAGAGACAACAAGATGCATTGGTACTAGCAGTTTGTGGATTTTACAATAAAAAATATGGCACGCATGACAACTTCTGACTGCGAGGATGCAGTCTCGAAAAATTGTAGGCCAAAAGTAACCAGCACGGAGTATCTTCTGTGCGATAGCATATCCATACAAATTTCCACCACAAGCCCCAACATGACAATCATTAACACTTTTCTTGCCCCCTCATGAGTGAGGAATCTCCTTAAAATGGTATCGACACCATGACAATAAAGTGTATCGCCGACAATCAGATAATATTTGGCTTGGTATCGAATACATTGTTGTTCACAGCAAGAGGTATCAGGTCAAAAATTTTGAGTTTGGAGATAAATGATGAAATCTCCATACCAAGGATCAGATGATCCGATCGGAAACAGAGACTCATCTGGAATTGATGGTTTCGACATAATTGCAGTAATATCAGAAGGAAGGTCATAGAGAAGCTCAGCCAAAACAAAAGGCTTCTTTGACTTGGATTTGATGAATTCCAAATAAAATTCCTGCAAAAGGACAATTCATTTTGAATATTTTTCCCCAGCAATTGACGTGATAAGATATAAGTCATGGGGTTACAATCTGAAATGATAGTGGTTTTTTGGAGCAGGATATAATGGCGAAATAATTGGACATCTTGAACAGCTGCCAAGGCAAGCTTTTCTACGTATGAATACTTAACTTCCGTATCATTGAGATTACGACTCAAATAATAGATCAGATGTTCAATTCCATTTTCTACTTGGACCAATACCATAGCAATGGTCGTTTCAGCGGTGATGATATATAGGAAATAATAATTTTGATAATTAGGGGGGTACATTAATGATGGTCGGATAAGAGTATCCTTGACAACATCAAAAGAAGCTTGTGCAACTTGGTCCCAATGGAAGGGAACCCCATTTTTCAATAGTCGAGTAAATTGTTTAGCCATTTCAGCGTAGTTTGGAATGAACCTTCTTAGGAAGTTGGCCTTTCCTTGAAGCTTTTGTATCTGAAGTAAATTTTATGGCGAAGGCAAATCAAGAATGGCATGTGCCTTCAATGGGTCAATTCAAATTCCTTCTTTTGAGACTACGAATCCAAGAAAATGACCATAACCAACACAAAACACACATTTATGTGTATTGAGGCGTATTTTGTAGTGTCGGCAGCGTAAGAAAATGGCTCTCAAATGCATCAGGTGATCAGTCTGATTTCGTGAATGCGTTGGTAAATCATCTAGATAAGGTTGAACAATGTGCTTTATGTCATTGAAAGCATAGTCCATTTCTCTCTAGAAAGTTTCCCTCACGTTCTTTAAACCAAATGGTAGTTTCCTAGAAGAAAATATGCCCCAGGGACAGATGAATTTTGTCTTATGTTGATCCTCTAGGCAGATATTGAATTGATTGTAGCTAGAAAATCCATCCATGAATGAAAATATTTCACATCCAACACAATCGTCAATAATATGGTCGATAAAGGGAGTAGGATAGTTGTCTTTTGGACAAGCAAGATTGAGATCTCGATAATCGACGCATGCTCTAATAGTCCCTTGCTTTTTCATGACAGGAACGATATTGGAAACCCACTCAATCAGCAGAACAAGGTATATGAAACCAGCATGCAAAAGTTTTTCAACTTCTACTTTGGTGGCAGTGGCTTTTTTTATGAACAAATCGAAGCTGTTGACGCACCGATTTGACATCAAGATACATATTAATAGTGTTTTCAATAATACTTGTATCTATGCCTGGAATTTCCTCATAAGACCGAGAAAATACATCACAGAATTCATGAAATAGAGAGTCATATGATTAGAGTTTTGATGGATAACAAGATACACTGACATGAATATTTTCTACAACGCCAAGTTTGGTCGAAATATCGATAGAAATGGTTTCTTCAATATTTGACAGATTTCCCTCGGAATCGATTGCATTAATAGGTAAATAATTCGAAAAGACAACTTTAAATATCATAATGATTTATATTATTGTCGCAATCGACTATTTTACCAAATGGGCTGAAGTGATGCCTACATTCAACAACACAAGACAGACAACTACATTGTTTTTATTTAATCGTGTTATTGCACGGTTTGGGGTCCCACAGGCTATAGTTACAAATCATGAGAAGCATTTTTGCAATCACATGATGGTTGAATTAACTACCAAGTTAGGATTGTCACATGATAATTCTACTCCTTATTATCCACAATCAAATGGATCAGTTGAAGCTATAAACAAGATTCTTAAACGTATGCTTCAACGAATGATAGGAGTTCGTAAAATATATTGGAATTTGATCCTATACTCTACCTTGTGGGCGTATTGAACCTCGGTAAGAAACACAACTGGATTTACTTCTTTTCAATTGGTGTATGGTTTGGAAGCTATCTTACCAATCCAATGTGAAATAATGTCGTTAAAACTCATAATCGACTTGTTACTTGACACCTCAGAAGAAGAAGCGCGTCTCCTTAACCTCATCCATCTTGATGAAATGTGTCGTGAAGCCCAATTGGTCAACGAAGTGCATAAGAGATGTGTAAAGGCGCAATACGACAAAAATTTCCAGCCTCGCATTTTCTCAGAGGGCAACTTGGTCCTTCTTTACGTTCAAGAAGCTGATGTAATAGGTATAGGAAAGTTTGAGCCATTATGGCATGGCCCCTATATTTTCAAAATATTTCTTGCTAAGGGCACCTATGAGTTTGTTGATTACGATGGAATTCTGTTGGTGCAACCCAAAAATGGGTTGTATTTGAAACATTAATATTCTTAATCATGAGCATAGTAATTTTTGTATTATTTTGTATATATATGTTGTTGATTTTCATTCACTATCTTAATTTCTTTTTAGAGTTTTCTTGACGTTAGTAATCCTCTTTACATTTCATTGTAGATGTATGAATCTTCGGAACCCTTTGTTGGATATGCTGATGGTGCTAGTCATAGTACGCAGAATCTATCCTCTACAGCATGGGCCATTTTCGCTCTGATCAGCGAGTTAGTGAGTTTTCAAGTGATTTTTATTGGTAGATCAACAAAAAATATTGTTGAGTATAGCGCGTTGATCGAACTTCTCTCTGATGCCATTTCATTTGGTATTAACCGTATCATCATAATGTTTGACTCACAACTTGTGGTATTACAACTTACTAGTGTTTATACTGTTAGAGATCCAACTGTTGCATAGATTGTTCCTAAGAGTTCAACTTTTGGAAAGACACTTTGATTTTATTCAATATCAACACATTTCTAGAAATTTGAACACATTGACTCATTGTTTAGCTAATCAAGTTTTAAATAGAAATTTTCAACATATGTAAGGAAAACATTCACATCATTGAATAGGATTGCAAAATAAACATAGGAAAACACTAAAATCATATAGATAGATAGTTATAGGTTTTCACAAAAATTTGTGCCCAAGAAAAATTGGTCATCTGACCTCAAAATGTATGCAAAATGTCACAATTAAACTAGTGGTGCTCATGGTAACATGCTATAGATCTAGCTATCCTACGTAGTAACCGCATCCAACGGTTAGGAACCCCAATAGTGTGTCTATGCAGTCCCATGGGTAGCTCTTCGATCTAGCAATCTGGAATCTCGAAGGTCAAACCCTCTATGTGCTACTGAAGCTCAGCCATATTCTCAGCCATATCAAGATCCTGAAGGACTGCTCTCCCGACAACCCTCTCTACTCGCGCATTTGCTTCACGCTCCGATTCCTCTACTGGTTGAACACGACCAACATCTGCATTACATCAAACATTTAGTTTAGTCTTGGGAAAACATCAAAAATAAAAAAACCATTGTATAAACCTTAGGAAAATAAAAAACATGGTCAAAACATTCTTACCCATTGCACCCCGCTGAGTGCCTTTTGGTAATGCTAAATCTGGATCTCCTCGGAAATCAATGCCTGCGTATGCATACTCATCAATGGCGACAATATGTCGTTATAAACGGGTGAACAATGCAATCGAGAACACAATGGTAGATTTTCCTCCATACCTAACCATGAGTTCTACCCATCTCTGCATCCGTGGATCTCTAGGATTAGACAAATCTAGTGTCACATGTTGTAGCTGCATCAGTGGAATCCATTCCAAGGCGAAGGATATAAGGATAGAACTATAACTAAAATTCTTCTTCCTTCCTCCCTTTGCTTTGTTTAGTTGTTCCTTTATTTGAGAAAGTACAGCTTCAGACCAGTTGAAGAACGTTGGCTCCAAGCACTCTAGTGCGTACTGCATGTATGATCTATTCGCTACATGTAGTGTAATGGTGACGGCAAGTTTTGCGATCCTGAAAAGGATATTTATAAAAGGAAAATATCTAACATCTTGGATGTTTATCTTTCCATATTTTTTTGGCTTTGCCCCTGGATAAAAATGTTAAAAAACATAATCTCTCACTGTCTCTCCTCCATCAATAGACCCTAAGAGTGAAATAGGCAAGCCTTTTCTCGACAAACTCGTAAGAAAGTATACATCCTTTATTGTTATGAGAACCACTTGGTTCTTAATATGAAATGCCTCGATAGCTATATTCCATGCTCAAACTAAGAACTCCAATAGTTCTATTTGTTTCCTCATCCTTGACAACCTGAAGTACTTTAGCATTCCACACTCTCTTAGGGCTCTTACTGTACCTGGATCATTTAGGGAAATCATATCCTCTTCTTCATGTTCTCTTTCTCTCCATGTAATCGTCATTGTAATCCGATGCAAACCTGAAATACAATCATAAGATCCATTATATTCCAATTAATGCAAAAAACTACGCAAATGTTGGGCATAATCTGAGAAACAAAAATCTCGATTGCACCCAACGCACTCCCTAACAAGAGACAGTGCATTGTGTATGCAAGTAGCCTTCACTGTACTTGCCATGCAACGCAAGTTTCGACATTTAGGTGTGCATTGCCCTCTTCTTGGGCAGAATTTACCCTAGTGGCCTTAAAACTCTGAAAATTTGCAAAATTTGGAAATGAAATGATTACTGAAGGAAAGAGGAGGTCCATATCAATAACCTGAAATAAACAGCAACAAAATCCATCCACAGAAACGATCATAATCAACAGTTGAATTTTGAGGGAAAAATCAGGGGCAGAGCTCTAAAATGAAAATGGTAACTATGGAATGGTAAAAATGAATAGTAAAACTACTTTTAATAGTCATTTAATTATTTGCAAATTGGATTTATTTCTATGAATATGGTTTTATTATGTTTTTTATCATGAAACAGGTATTTTTAATCCATTTTATGTTGTTCTGAATAGGTCTTACAACTGATGAATGGATTAGTTGTGCAGATTTATTTAAAGAATGATTTGACACAAAGCATACTTTTTCTCCTTATTTTTCGAGCTTTGTTAAAAACGAAATAGGATTTGAAGCGCACTTTTATCTCTTTTTCGAGCTTCGATAATAGCGAAAAAAGGAACCCTTGGAGTCTTCTTTCAGCTCTTTTTAGACTCTGATAATGTGAAAATATTGCCGAGCACTTGTATTTTCAAGCTTGTAAAAGTAATTGAATTGGTATCTACTCAGTATAAGTTTCACCATTTTCTGGAATGAGATAGATTATTTACGAAAAAGGAATACCTTGGTCAAACATGACTAAAGAGGTTCTCTCAGATATTATTTTACACTTTTTCAGATCTGAGCGACAACTTTACGAAAAATTACTTATGGAGTTTTCTTTCCTCCTCTTTTTCAAACTCTCTAAATATGAAAAAGGACCGGGCTATCACTATCGTTAAGCTCGTGAAAACATAAAATAGTGACGGGCTTGTCAATCATGGCAAGACTCGAGTTTCATTCATAGCTAGGCCCATTAAATTATTAAATAGAGATACTTTATTCTCCCGAAGGGTTGAATTATAGATCAAGAAAATGTTATCCTCCTCAAGATTTTTAAAAAATAAAGAGGTACTGGTCGACAAATGACTAGGGAAAATTTGGGAAAAGTGAGTAGAATTATTTATGGTAGAAAGTCACTCTTGAACATGACACTTCACTCCATGTCCGTGACTATTTGGGTTGGGTAATGATCTTGACGGTTCAATCATACCTATGGTTCATCATACATTCACTTTAGTTTTGGGCCAATGCTGCCAACTCATCTCAGTGTCGCCGATATGTTCAATAGAAGTCATCCAGTGAATAACTCATCATTCTTCAATACTCGTAAACCTTCATTCTCATGACCGTCATCCCTGAAAATTGTTATATCAAGTCATATTTTTGTCTCCAAACTCAGTAACTCCCGTTTCACAATAAGGTGGCCTCCTGTCGACAACAAATCATTATTGAGGGAGTTCCATTAGAAACATCTAATTCCAGTACCATGAGGCTTGTTCCAGCATCGACAAGATCCTCACTTCTGAAATTTTGATCGAAAGATTTTTTTTGGTGTTTGACATCAAATCATCTATTCACGCCTTACGAAATGTACTGCAATACCTTGAGGCCCATTGACATTAATGGTGGTTCTCTCGAGTTTGTTAACAGCTCACATCATTAGCTGGTAATCAAACGATGTCTTTCCATGTTCGACTACAAATCATATATTCGCATGGCTAGACTTGTACCCGAATGATCAAGTGAACGAGATAAGAAGACCCTGGATCTAGTTTCAGCCATCCAAGCTGCGATTTTAGGATTTTTGTACACATCATCTATACGGTGACCTTACATACAGATCGGCATCTGAACACGGGCCTATATCTGTAGGCATGTCTATATTGGGAAACATTCCAATATAGACGAATTTCTGAATTATGTACATGTTATTAGATTGTTTATGTGCTGAAAATGGGAATGCATACCCTCAAAAATTATGATAAAGAAGATATATCATGATGTAATGTCTTGTAATATTGTTGGAGGTCATCGCTCCGCTTCATTTCCAGCCCATCACAATGTAAAGCATCTCAATGAAAATATTGTTATTATTATTCGAACTTCATGCTTTATGGGGAAATTGTTATAGGTCAATTTGGGATCCATTCCCAATGACATGGTTAACTGGACATCATCTCCAGGACCAATGAATAGGGTCTATCATCCCCTATAATTTCAGTTGCTATATTCCCTAAGAAAAAGAACAAGACTAATCATTCATGACTTTCATCTACAAAGGTTTCCAAGATTTGAAGTTTATAATATATCACATGAGAGCTCATCAACGCTGCCTCTAAAGGGACTAAGTGCATTTCATATGCAAGTAGTCCCATTCAAGGCTTCTCTGAAAAGAACTTCCCGACATTCATGGGTGCGTTGGTCACATTGGGAGCAAAATTCTCATTGTGCCAGAATCTCCACTTGGCCAGTGCCTTCTAGAAGAGTTCACATGTGTCAAACTTCAAATCCATGTGTCCATTTGACATCTAAAAGATTTGGAACGTGTCTTGCCTATTATTGGAAAGCCATTGATTGTAAAACTAACTTTGGCTCCTCTATAAATTTAGCACAGATCTTGTTGTTTGATAAGGAAGAATTTCTGTAGAGAAATTCTGGTGGAATTTCAATTGAGGAATTGATTTGAGTGACATATTTCTAGAGATATTTGCATTGTGATGAGGATGGGATGCTGTTGGAGATGGTGAAACTAAATCAATCACTGGGTTGTAACCTCCCCTTCTATCATCAATAAAGATTACTGCTTATTTTTCCCTATATGCATCTGTATAAGCTTTGATTTTCCATATCATGATTTCTTAGTTGATGTATATGGTTTATGCTTTATTGATTTAGCTAAATGACTTGAATAGACATCTATATTATTGTTATCTCTTGTTGTTTAGTGTTCATTCTTGCAGTAAATATTTTTCATAGGCGACTGGAATTTGAAGCTAAACAAAAGCGACAGAAAGAGACTTTGGAAGTGCTTGGATCCCAAGTAAGCTTATTATTTCATTATGTGTGTCCGTTTACAGTTAGGAAAGATAGTCATAAATTCTTTGAACTGTTGTTCTAGATTAGCACCCGTCTAGGGAAAAATGATTTATCCGTAATTCATAATTTCACATAACAAATTAAACCAGGTGGAAGTATTTCACCGTCAGGCCCAAAATATATTTCAGGTGGTTGACTTTGTGATATAGGAGACTTAATAGCTATAGAAATTTGTGGGATGACCAAGGTAGGAACAGCTTCCAGTTGTATGACTTCAAGATTCAGTTGTTCTGGCAAAGAAGAGACAGAATCTGGATCAATTTTTGGTTGAACAACGTCAGGTTCAGGAGGCATGGTCTCAATGATTGGATGGATCGTAACCACGGATAGCTATGAAGAATTTGTTTCGACAATAGTAGATGAACCAGGATGTGTAGAAACAACTTGAGCTAACTCTAGTTTATGGAAAGATGATGTTTCACCAGAGGTATAAATTGTACTTGATTCGACAGATCATGATCGCCTTCGCCTACCAGAAGTAACTTCTGGTGGTAAAGGTGGTTTCAATGCTATTCTACGTGAATGATGGGGGAAAGGATTTTGTTCTTCCATGATTACTGATTTATTTTAACCAAAAAAAAAAACAAAAAAAAAGGGTAATGCTAGGCAAAAGGGTTCACCAAGAAACTGTGAACTGTAGAATACCTCCTGGCGAACCAAGAAGTACGGGAAGGCAATCTCCCCGAATGTTGTGTTCGGTGCATCACAATTTACAAGGCAGCCGACTCGATTCAATATGGATGGATAGCACCTAAAATTTGTCATCCCAAATATACCCGAAGGTACATGGACGCCAAAGTCCGTATTAGCATTGTTTGATGTGAAACCACACAGTGAGAGCACCCCTTTATACTTATCGTACTGTAACACCACCTGATATGCCCGAGAGTACGTAGACGAGCTACGATATACTTACATACATGGAGTGAGATATCACACTCGAAATGTATTGTAGACAAGTTAACAATAGCTGCTATGTTTTACGACGCCGGAACACGTCTCTAGCCTAGACCTTCTAAATGTTATCGTTATGGTTCCAATGCTTTGTTAGGTAAATTTAGATAAATTTTAAGTTGATCTTGTTTAACAATTTTCCT
Organism: Pinus albicaulis; assembly: GCA_034641835.2. NCBI lineage: Eukaryota > Viridiplantae > Streptophyta > Pinopsida > Pinales > Pinaceae > Pinus > Pinus albicaulis. The sequence continues at coordinate 1,498,239,237 of CM076579.1, read as the reverse complement.
TTCAAAGGTTCACCCCGATGATGTACTGTAAATTCCTAAAATGAAAACTAAGAATGAAAATAAATATTTCACTTCGAGTTTTTCAATAAAAATCCTAGCTACTAGACGGAAAGAGCAAGCAATTTGAGAGCAAAAAAATCAATGAGAACAAACTAAATGCAGATTCCCTAATGTTTCCTTTTGCAAAACACATGAACCATTACATGAAAATGCAGGTTTTTCTTTTCAATTCCTTTAATGTTATGAATACAGAAAAGAAACTAATTTCACTAAATCAACAAAAACAAATGCCTTTTACTTTTGAGAAATGAGGAATATAAACAACAATTTCTCTTTTGAAGGAAAAATGAGGAATTAAACAAAAAATTATCCTATCAAGAAACAAAGAATTTATGACAATTTCCTTTTTCAAAAGCTAATGGATCTAATGCGACAATGAAAATACTTTGAAATCAATTCATCAATGATAAAGGAAAACACTTTAAACAAACATTGAACAAATTTTCTTTCAAAGGAGGAAGAGGTAGATAAGATCACTAGTCAATATGAGGCTTAGTATTTTCAAAAAATAGTAGAGAACAAACTGAAACAAATTTCAATGAAAACTTCAAAGGAATTTGGATGGTTTTGGGAGGCAACACAGTCTCTAAAGAGAGACCGTACTTCGCAACGCAGGCCTAAAATGGAGACAGTGATATGCAAAGCACTGTGTCCTGTCCAAGAGTGCATTGGGCGCAGTGTATAGTGAAAAAGACGGCTATCTAACACACTTATAATGCAAATTTTGATTTTAAAAAGCCTAATATTTGTGAGTAACAACTACTGGGTGAATAAATAGAGAAAATCAGAGGCTAAAACACCTAGGATAAAGAGTAATCTCCCCAGCGGAGTCGCCAATTTGTTATGCAGAATTATGAGTTACGAATAAATAATTCTTCCCTAAACAGGTGCTAATCTAGAGCAAAATATCAAACACTTTACGACTATCTTTCCTAACTGTAAACAGACACACAAAATGAAATAATAATATTACTTGGGATCCAAGCGTTTCCAAAGTCTCCTTCTGTCGCTTTTGTTGTAGCTTCAAATTCCAACCGGCTGTGCAAAATATTTCCTGCAATAATGAACACTAAACATCAAGAGATAACAATAATACAGATTTCTATTCAATTTAGCTAAATCAATAAAGCATAAACCATATACATCAACTAATAAATCATGATATGGAAAATCAAAGCTTATACAGATGCATATAGGGAAAAATAATCAGTAATCTCTATTGATGATAAAAAGGGAGGTTACAACCCAATGATTGATTTAGTGTCACCATCTCCAGCAGCATTCCAGCCTCATCACAATGCAGATATCTCCAGCAATATGTCACTCAAATCAATTCCTCAATTGAAATTCCACCGGCATTTCTCTACACAAATTCTTCCTTATCAAACATTAAAATTTGTGCTCAATTGATAGAGGAGCTTAAGGTAGTTTTACAATCAATGACTTTCCAATAATAGGCAAGACATGTTCCCAATCTTGTAGATGTCAAATGGACACATGGATTCGAATTTTGACACATGTGAACTCTTCTAGAAGGCACTGGCCAAGTGGGGATTCCAGAATAATGAGAATTTCACTCCTAATGTGACCAACACACCCATGAATGTCGGGAAGTGCTTTGCAGAGCAGCCTTGCACGGGGCTACCTACATATGCAATGCACTTTTCCCCTTTAGAGGCAACGTTGATGAGCTCTCATATGATATATTATAAACTTCAAATCTTGGAAACCTTTGCAGATGAAAGTCTTTAATGATTTGTATTGTTCTTTGTCTTAGGGCATATAAAAATTGAAATGATAGGGGATGATAGACCATATTCATTGGTCTTGGAGATAATTCCCAGTTAACCAGGTCATTGGGAATGGTGCCCAAATTGACCTATAACACTCTTGGTGGTGGAGCGCCTCCCGAAAGTATTTGACTAGTGTAAAACACTTTTGACTAACATGAATAAGCAATTGAGTTTAGTAAAACAAGGTAAAGCGAATCATTTTAGCTTTGGTACCATACTTTGCACATTTTTCTTTGAGAGTATACCATCACTTCGACCCAAAGTGTTTTCAACCATTAGAAGCCCCAGAGATCTTAGATAGCTAGATGGGAAGATTTGATAAAGAGACTAGGTGGTGGTGAACTCCCTATATCAACATTTGATGACGTGTTTTTCCTTTGGTGGGAAAAACAAGTCATAGCTATAGAGGACTACCCTTATGCAGACATGCACTTTTGAGAAAACTCATATCTGGTGCTTCCCGTGGGTGCGGCAATGGGGTGACATTAGTAAAATTTTAATGTTTTATGTTATTTGTTCTTTTTTTTAATTTTAAGAATGTGATTTTCAAAATTAAAAATTATTTTTGATGAGACAAAAATTCTAACAGATTATTTGATCATGATACAAATATTGGACCAGTGAGACCTTAGGGTTTACCTAGTCACAGGATTCATGGAAAAGATGCAGAGAGTGCAACATCAGAGATTGAGAGAGTCCTCCATGCCATTCAAAGGAACTTGGAGAGTTTGACTCGCCAGGTTCCTATGGCAGCCATAGAGGACCTTCTGGAGGCTATTCAGAGATGAGCGGTAGGGCCAACCAATGCCATCATCTTTTCTTTGACACACATCTAGGGTAGGGCCAACCAATTTAAATTATAGATGACTGATCTTTTATGGACATGATTGGCCCTAAGCCCTAATTTTGTAGGAAACTTGTCCCAATTTTGTAACTTTTTGACATATTATTTTTATCTATATACAAGAATTTTCATGATGTGATAATCATATATACATATGCTTTTTTATTATTTTTTATTTTAATGTGATGAATGATCAATGTGCCAATCTAATGCTTGATTAGCTATGGAATAAGAAAATGAATTTTATGATCATGGAATATGAATAAATTAATAAAATTAAATGATATTTGTAATAATCGCACTCTCAGAAATTAGAGATATAAAAAGGGATCTCTCACATGATAAATGTGTTTTTTTGAGACACCACTAGCTACAAGTTGAAATATACTATTAATGATTCAACACCAAGATATATTTCTTTATATATTAAGTTAATTATGATTATATTTAGACATATTGTTTGAAGCAGGGCCAATACATTTTCCTCTTGAAACTAACAATAGAATGGATGGATAGTAAATTACCCAAGTGGTGGAAGCCAAATTCTAGGTGTGTCTACTAGCACCATCATTGAAACCTAGGTAAACTAGATCATCCATCGATACCTGCCAAAGTTGATAAAAAATATCGACATCACTATGAAACCTATAGACATATATGAACAACTATATACAATACCTATAAAACAAAGAAAATGTTAGGAAAGAGCCTAGGAATAATACTTCTTAAGATAGATCCCATTTCTGGGCTCCGATAGCACGTTTCCATTGAAGTAAACCAACTCATAGGCTCCTTTCTTCAAGACTTTTTTAATGATAAATGAACCATACCATGTAGGTTTGAACTTGCCTGCCCCCAAGGTGTCTCTTTCTTGGTCATAGACCAAGACAAGGTCACCTTCAGAGAAAACTGTAGGACGTACAGTCTTATCATATTGGATTTTCACTCTCCTTTTATGACCATCATTTATTGTGGCTGCATCTTGACGCTACTCATTAAGATGTTCCAAATGGATAAGACATTCTTCAAGACTAGATGTGTCTGGAATAACTAGTTCTACTGCTAATTTGAGAGATGGAATGTCACATTCCACCAGGAATATTGATTCCAAACTGTAAACTAGTTGAGAATGAGTGAAACCTGTAGAGGCTTTAACCGAAATCCGATATTCCCAAAGTGTAGGATATAGCATGATATTCCAATTGGATATAGCTTTATGGATTGTCATTTGTAGGATAATTTTGAGGGATTTATTCATGGCTCCAACTTGACCATTGGCTTAAGCATAGTATGGAGATAAATGCTCATAATGGAATCCCAATTTCAGAGCCAATTCTAACATCATCTTATTCTGAAAATGACTGCCATGGTCAGTGAAAATATCCTTTGTAATACCGAAACAAGAAATGACTTGGTTGAATAGGAAAAGAGATGTTGTCTCACCATCGTTGTGAAAGTAGGCACAGCTTCGGCCCACTTAGTAAAGTAGTTGACTACTACGATAATGTACTTATGACCCTTTTTCGAAAGAGGGTTACAACTTGTAAAATCAATACCCCACTTTGTGAAAAGATCGATAGTGATGAAAGAAAAAAGAAGAGTTGGATGAGTGCACACGTTTCTGAGTATAAACTTGACATGGATGGCACTTTTTGACCATTTTAATGCAATCGTTTAAAATAAAAGGCAAAAAATAGCCTGAATGAAATATTATTTGGGATATAGCAAGCCTAGATAGATGAACTCCAAAATCTCCACTATGGCAGTCATTCAACACGGACTCAACTTCTTATAGGGTTAAACATCATCTAAGGATTGAATCAGTCTCGCGACGATACAAAGTGCCACCGATAATAATGTAATTTCTAGCTAGGTGACACAATTTTCTGCATTCATCCTTCGCAAACGCAAGAGGAAACTTCGAAGTCTAGACATATACTATAATATATCCATACCAAGGATCTTGTGAAGAAATAAAGAAGAGATATTCATCAAGAAATGACTCTTCATAAACAACATCTTCTTCACAAGGAAACTCTTGGATCAATTCTACAAACACTAAATATTTTTCAGATTTGGTTGTCGGGAATTTGAGATCGAATTATTGTAAGATAACAATCCATATGTTATATTTTTCCCCAATCACTCCCCTACTGAGGACAAAGTGAAATGGGTTGTCATGTGCCAAAAAAAAAGTTTTTTTGAGCATAATATAGCATTGGATTCATTGGACATCATGAACAGTTGTGAAAGCTAATTTCTCTATATGATGATATCGTAGTTGACGGCCAACTAAACCTATGGTCATATAATAAAGCATGGGCTCGAAAATAGAATCATCTTCATGAACCAGAACCATACCTATGGTGGATTCTGCCACTGTTATATATAAGAGGAAATCCCTGTTATAATCAAGTGGACTCAATAAATGAGCATAGGTAAATTATTTTTTCAAAGCATCAAATGAGTCGGGAGCTAAATCATCCCATCCAAATGGAACTCCTTTCTTCAGTAATCTCATAAATCCTTTTGTAATCTCGGTATAATTGAAGATAAATATCCTTAATAAATTAGCTTTTCCTTGGAGACTCTGAAGATGAAGGATAGTGGACAGGGGAGGAAATTGAAGTATTGCCTCAACCATGGTGTTCGGGTTCCAGTGTTTTGGCCAGATTGGCAAGACCAAAAGACTAAACAACATCATAACCACTTTTGGATCCTAGGATCTAGCCCTCCTGGATCCGGAGAGGGATCTCTCCATAAAAGCAAAGAATGATATATATTTGAAAGCTCAAGATGAGGTATTAGGCTAGGTATGAAGCACAAGAGGGGTTTTAAATGATTTGGTGGTTTAGAGGACTTAGGAAGGGGTTTTGGGCAGTTAAAGGGGAACTTTGAGAAGGGGAAAAAAGGGTTAAAATGGGGAAATTTGCAGGGGTACAAGGGGAAAATGGAGGCTTTTCTGAGCAAAAATTTTTCATAGACAATGAGGCTTTTTGGATGGAAACAACAGTGAAGATATTTTCTAAGGCACAGGGCACATAGAGGCTTCAAGAATGATATGTTTTCAGAGGAAATGTATTTCTTGAAGGCTTAGAAAAATATTTAGCCAGCTGTTTGCTTGACAAAAAAAATTATAGGTGGCTAACAGTGGCTCCACATGGGGATGGCATCTTCTTGAAGATTCAAGAACTTTAGAAATATTCTTTGGGAAGTAGGCCAGATGCCTGATCTTTGAACCATATTTCTTCTCTGATTCAGCTACTACAAACATGATGGATATTAATCAGCAAAAAACATTCCCCAAACAATCTACCTACCCATCCTACAGTCCTAAAAAATTTTCTTTAGGGCGCATTTGAATTTGCAGACCTTCTTCATCATTTTTTATTGAAAACAGGAAAAAAAACTAGTCTAACTCTACCCTTATTCCTCCATGAGACCATATCTGCTAGGATTAAACTGTCTAGCAGATTTCTTCTCTACATTCTACGACAGAAATTTAAAAATAGTCAAACCAGGATTAGAAAGTATGGTTTGTTGTGGATTCATGGCATAAAGACAACTGCACATGAATTGAAATTCCAAAAACTTGAAAACAAAATTTTGAAGGCTTGAAATATTGAAACTTTGAAGCATCCTTATTTTCTCTTGTGACTCAAGTCTTGGGCTCGTTAGAGTCACTTTCTTCTTCACTTCAGCTCTAGTTTTGGGCTTGTTAGAGCTAATTCTTCTTTCTTCTTTGCTGGTTCAGATTTTGAGTGTATTAGAACCAACTTCTTTACTTCCTTTGGCTCAAGTTTTGATCATGTTAGAGCCAATATTTTGCACTTCAGAGGTTCAAGTTTTGATCATGTCTGAACCTCTCTTTCTCTCTTTTTTGAAAAAATTTATCTTTTTCTTTGAAAATAAAACATAGCAATGGTATTTACAATGGAAATGAAAACTATAAACTAGAAATAGGTAGTAGTAACACTTGAGCATCCTACCATTGACAGGACCCCCAAACAGATCTGTACCATCTAGCTCTTGCAGAAAAAAGGCATTTGGACCAATGGTGGATTGGATGATGAAAGGACCCTGCCACAAACTATCAAATTTTCCATGCTTTCCTTTGTCTTCTCTCCTAGAGTCCCATTTTAGAACCTTATCTCCAATTTTTAAGTCACAAGATTTTGTTCTTTTATCAAACAACTTCTTTATGCTTTCTTGCACTTTCAGAGCTCTTTTGTAGACTTCTTCTCTTGTTTGTTGGAGATGTATGGTTTGATTTATCCTCCTCACCATGTTGTCCTCTTCTGTCTGAATATCTTGGAATATTTTAATCACTGGTACCCCTAGGCTAGTAGGAAACACTACCTATGTTCCATAAACAAGCTGATATGGTGACATTCCAATGGATTTCTTCGTTGTTAGCCTCTCAGCCCACAAAGCATGCACTAACTTATTATGCCATGACTTCTTATTCTCTTCAAGAATCTTTTTGATAATGGTCACCAAGCTCTTGTTTGATGATTCAGCTAACCCATTACCTTGTGGGTAATACGCAGTTGAATGACTGAGTGCTATCTGGAACCTGTGACAAAAATCAATCATTTTCTTGGATCCAAAAGCAGCAGCATTATCAGTGATTATCTTTTTAGGAAAACCAAACCTAGAGAGGATGTGGTCTTCTAAGAAGTTAATGATGACAGAATTTATGGCATTCCTAGAAGGGATGGCCTATATCCATTTTGTGAAATAGTTTGTGGCTGTGAGAATCCATTTGTGTTGAGCAGAAGACGCAGGGTGTATTTCCCCTATGAAATCTAGGCCCCACTGTTAAAAGGGAGCTTCAACAATTATAGGTTGTAATGGTAAAGGGAGGAGCTTTCTTTTGCCCTCAAAGATCTGGCACTTATGGCAGAAAATTATGATTTTGTGGATGTCATTGAAAAGTGTAGGCCAGTAATAGCCAGCTCTGAGTATTTTGTTAGTAGTGGCTTTCCAGTTTAAATGGCCCCCACACTCTCCTACATGGAACTCCTGTTTAATCCTCTCTACTTCAATTTGAGGCAGACATTTAAGCAACAAACCATTTGCATTTTTCCAGTATAAACATTCATTCAGTATGCAATAGTTTCTGGCTTTTAACTTTAGGAATCTAGCTTTATTCTTTGATAAATCAGGAGGGGCATTTAGGTTTGTGAGTACATACAGGATATCAGAATACCAAGGAGAGTTTTGAAACTGTTCTTCAACAGTAGGATCAAGCAATCCTTCATGTTCATCCAAGGCATCTACCATGTTTATGTCAAGGGCTTGCAAGTTAGATTCAGCCATTAGTTGAGCTAAGCCATGACCTTTGATCAGTTTTTTTGGTTTTACTTCCAGGTCATACTCTAATATTACAACAATCCATTTTCCCCTCTTTCCATCTGGATCTTGGGACAAAATGTCTTTTACCACTATGTTTGGCATGTAGGAAATGATGTGAGAATGTAGAATATACACCCTAAATTATTTCAAGGCCTTTACCAAGGCATAGGCCTGTTTTTCCATTATGTTGTATTTCAACAGTGCATCCCTCAGAGCCTTGCTGAAGAAAGAAATAGGCTGTTCCATTCCCTCTGTATTTTTCTACACTAGGACTGTAGCCACTGTATGCTCGGAAGCAAAGGAGAATATTAGGAAGTCTTTTGAAAAATCAGGGCTGATTAAGACTGGTGTCCAGGTAAGTGCAAGTTTAACTAACTCAAAATATTTTTTGGCCTCTAAACTCCACTTAACCCCTACACCATTTTTCAGCATGTTTTTCATATCCCTGAGGTGTTCAGCTAAGTTGGGAATAAACCTCCTTAAGAAGTTAATTTTCCCAATAAATGAATGCAACTCTTTTATGTTTCTCGGGTAGGTAATCTGCATTATTCCCTCAAATCTTTATGGATCTATATTAATCCCCTTCTCTGATATAATATGGCCAAGGAGATTACCTTCTTGCAGGCCAAATATAGTCCTCTTGGGATTTAACAATAGACCAAACCTTCTAAATTTTTCAAAAACTCTTCTCAGATGTTTTAGGTGCTCCTCATCAGTCTTGGAATAGATTGTTATGTCATCAAGATAGATGACAATGAAGTGTCCTATTTCCTCTTAAAAGGCTATGTCCATTTCTCGTTGGAAGGTTGCACCAGCGTTCATCAGTCCAAAAGGCATTTTTACGTACATAAAAGTGCCCCATGGAGTGGCGAAAGCTGTCTTGAGTTGGTCTTCTGGGAGTACTAAAACTTGGTTATAGCCTGAAAAACCATCTAACAAGGAGATCCTTTTTGAGCCCACTACTCTTTGTAGGATGTGTTCCATCTTTGGTAAAGGGTAATTGTCTTTAAGTGAATCTTTGTTAAGGTTTCTGAAATCAATGCACAATCTGATCTCGCTTGTCTTCTTTCTCACAGCTACAAGGTTGGAAACCCAATCAGAAAACCTCACAGGCACTATGATTCCTGCCTTGTACATTTTCTTGATTTCCTTTTCCACTAGAGGCAGTTGTTTCGGGTTAATTCTTCAAAGTTTCTGTCTGAAGGGCTTTTGGTTTTCTTTCAAAGGGATTTTTTGCTGGATAATCTTCGTATCATAGGCTCTTAAGTCCTCGTAGCTCCAAGCAAAAACATCGATGAACTCTTTAAATAAGTCAATATATTTCTTTTTCATGTCTACAGGCAAGTACTTAGCCAACTTTATCATCTTAGGCTTATCCTCAGTGCCTATGTTTCATTCCTCGACATCAAAGTCTGAGTTTTCTATAGTGGGTTTCTTCGCTACATTGTCAAAATCAAAAAGGTCCTCTAAAGGTGCCAGCCCTCTAGGTATATTCTTATCTTTTCACTGCAACACCTCTATTTGTTCTTTTTCTGCGTTCTTATATTCTTCGGTTGGATTTCCAAGTTGTTTAGTTAACAAGTTTATTTCTGCGTTATGGGGTGATTTTTCTTCATCGGGGGGCTCTTCACTCAGGCAGCTTTCATCGGATTTAGAGTCTGGATCAGAGAATTCGAACACGTTCCTGCCAATCAGGAAATCCTCTATCTGCTTGTCACCCTCAAAGGCCTGCCAATATTTCTCATTATCAGGCACTGTAGGTCTATATTTCATCTGAATGATGATTTGTTTGTCACTAGGTGCTTTATGATATGAACTAGCAACGCAGGCTAATCCATTCGTAATTATGTTCTGACTCCTAGGAACAAATACAAGTTCATACTCTACAAAGGTTTTCAATAAATCCATAGCATCGTTTCTGTATGCTCTCAATCTAGGGTGCTTCGCCGTGTATTCTCTATTCACTTGTTTTATGATTAACTCAGAGTCTCCGTGTACAGCTATCCTTCGGGCTCCTAGTTTCTTCAATATATTTAAGCCTAGGATGAGAGCCTCATACTCTGCGATATTGTTTGTACATTTAAAGTCCAGTCTAAAGGCATGACTCTCAGTATAGTCACTCTCAGTGTTATGTAACCACACTCCGGCTCCTGCATTCTTTCTAGTGAAAGACCCATCGAAATTCATTCTCCATAAGGGATTTTTTTCAGGTTTATCATCATTTTCCTCCCTAATGTTGGTTTCATTTTTATGTTATAATATGGGTTCTGCATCATGGTGTGGAGTGTTTTTCTCTTTGTGATGTGTATGGAGTTCAGAGAGATGACTAGTTCGTTGTTTGTAGTCTTGGTTTTGTTTACTCTAAGTTTCAGATTCAGTGCACTGTCCAAAGGTTTCTTCTTCACTTTCTTCTATGTCTAAAGTGGCCATTATGTTAAAATATGTGGGCTTGACTCTATTTTTATCATCTCTGTCTTCCAGTTCTGGCTCATTTATGGATTCATCATTGCAAAGGATAAAGGAGTCCATATCTGTATGTACAGAGTACAGGGGTGATTTTTTAGGTTTTTCAGGGCTGCTAACTATGAACTTCATTTGTGCCTCTCTATATAGTCTCCTAAGCTGGCTAAAGACAGGGATTGTGGCATATGACCTGTTGTCAATCCTAGAGACAGCCTTGAGTTGTGAAAGACCAGCGCCTAGGACATCTTATATAGCAAGGAGTAGCATGATATAACAAGGATAATTAGTAGAACAAGGCTCTTTTTCTATTTCAGTTTTAACAGGAAAGATCAATGTAGATGTAACCAGGATATTCAAAAAATCAACACAATGAAAGGAACACTGTAGAGGCAAGGAGTGAATTCTCAATATAAATTTATCAGACAACTCAAAGACAGCTTGCTGTAAGGAGGGTTGGATTCTAAAAATGCTTTACAGAGATTGAAAATCAGACGGCATTTGCTGTGTAAGAAATATAGAAGTAATACTAAATACTAATGAGATGAAATTCCATAAACATATCTGAAGATGAGATGGGCTTAAGATAATAAGAATCCACACATGTCCATAGCTATCAAAAAATAACATCCCATAGCACTTAATATATAAGAAACGTGGATGAAGTTGAAAATGAAACAACATATCATGACTGAGCCATATTTAAAGTGATAGACAGGTTTAGCATGAGTATCGATTGTGATAAATTCATATAAGAACCAGTGAGCCACTTGCATTCTAGAGCACGATACAAGAAGGATGGAAATAGTGAAATGAACAGCTAAAATATATCACATAAGACAAAATTACAAACTATAAAGCATCAAGACCAGATTCCTCATTAAAGGTAAAACACCTTATCATTGAAACCCAACGGGCTCTTCACATTTGTATTAAAACTTCAACAAAATGCATACAAGAAACTCTTTCACAGCAAATTCTTCAAAAAATATGGAACCTTTTTTTCTCTTTAGTTGCTGCTTATATAGAAGCCTCAGAAACATGAGCGAGAAGATATTTTTGGGAAAAATATCTTCCTCGTGTGCTGGTAATCAGTTTGAGGTCTCCATAAAAAATAACCAAAATTCATGATGAGGAATAGGGGCATCTCATCATTGACAGTTAGGCTCACGGCCGTTTTAAACCAAGAATATTAAACAACAGTTTCTGACAGAAAGTAAAATGCAGGAGTGGAATGTGAATTCCACTCGAAATTTAAAAGTAACAAACTGAAATGAAATTAAAAGGCCACTAGGGACGAATCATGAATTGACAATGTTCACTGACGAAGTGGAGTTGAGGCGGTCGCTATCATAGATGGCGGAATGTTGGCTGAGAGAAATCAATTTGCCTCTGATGTGGCAGTAGAGGCTTTTCTGTCTGTAGATCTTCATGATTTTTTTTAATTCTGATTTAATTTGGAGGATTGGTCTTTTGATAATCAATCTTAGCCGTAATCCCCAAATTGTCTCCAATCTTCTGTTTCTGTCGTGGTGGGTCTTCGACACTGATACTCTTTTAACGTGATCCCGTGTGTCTTGTTGATGTGCAGCGCTGCGCATGGCTCACAAGGCATCAATGCCTATGAAGCATCGACGAGACGTGGAGTTTGAACCTTGATAATGACTGTAACACAGTAGAAGTGGTGGGATCCCAGCATGACGAGGGGCAATTAGGTATGAACCGTCGGATCTCGAGAGATCAACGGTTGCGATATAATTGCATCAGAGCAAAGCAAGGCCGAAACTTTGATGAAGAAATATGAATGAACAGGGCAATGCAATGAGGACCATTGATCTAACTTGGATGGACGGTCATGATTGGATCAGCGGATCGCAATCGGGGAAGGCAGCGGGTGACATATTTAAGGACTTGTGATTGGCGATGCGTGATTGAGCGCCAGCCGTCCGATCTGGAACAATATTGATGGCGAAGACTCAATCGGCAGGGAGATGGATGGGGGTAAAGGAGTGAAGTGGGAGAAATAAGGACTGTTGGATTAAGGGAAATCGACGACAGAGATTACAATCAGAGGATCACAACCGGGGAGTGCAGCGGGCGGCACACTTTAAAAGTTGCGATTGCGATCGGTGCGGTGGTGCGGTGGTCGTCCGATCCATTGATAGATCGACGGTTGATATGCAATCAAGGGGGGTGAAAGGATTGGGGCGATGGGCGCAAGCGGGATAGCGCTGGCCATCAGATCTTAAAAGATCAACGGTGGAGATTGCTTCAAAGGGCTGACAGACTTAACACTATCGCATCAGGACTTTCATGGTTTACAAAGGAAAAAGACGTTTTTGCTCTGATTCTCCAATGTGATTAGCGCCTAGGCCTTAAGTGCTTGGTCTTGGGTGCGGGGCATATGGGGAAGTGGTTAAGGGGGCTGGCCGAAAAGGGGCTAAGCCTCATATGTGAAAAGTGGGTTTTTGGCCTAATTTCAATGCGTTTTAAGGCCAAAAAGGGGTAACAGTAGAGAGGAAAAGGGGGTTATTAAGCCAAACAAAGGGTATTTGTGAGGTTTAAAGGGGAAATAGGATGATTTTGAAGGGTAAGAAGGGAATTAGAAGGGGAGACAAGGGGATGAAAACAGAGGTCTAAAAGGTGTGAAATAGGGGGAAAAGAGGCTTTTTGGGCATTCTTCTTCACAAACAGAGAGGCTTCAAAATTGGGAACAACAGTGAATGTTAACCATATGATCAACATTGGCTCCACCTGGGGACAACACGTTCATCCTTGGGTGTGTCGAGAACTTCGCAGACCACCTGTTAATCTTCTGTGTGGACACCACTCTTTAGCACTTTTTATTTTTCTCTTCATGATTCATCACGACACCCACATCATTCAATCAAAGATGAAAACAGAAAACTAATGTACGGTATAATACATCAAGCTCTTTCAACCTGAATCAGAACTGGAAGTAAGGTTTGAGGAACCGACCATTTACAGGGACATCGAGCAAGTCTCCCTGTAAATTTTCCAACCTGAAAGTGTTGTTTCCCCCTTGTTCCGTAATTTTAAAAGGGCCAAACCAGAGTGGGTCGAATTTACCATGTTTCCCCTTTTCAGCTCTTCAAATATCCCATCTAAGCACTAAATCCCCAACCTACAACTTAATATCCTTGCCGTGCTAATCAAAAAGGTCCTTCATCTTCTCTTGATATTCAGTTAGCCTTTGACTTACCTGGTTCCGTGTTTCCTCTAACTCCACCAGCTGATTTATTCTCCTGGTCACATCATCGGGTTCTTCTTGAATTTCTTGCATGAATCGGGCTACTAGTAAGGCTAACTATACACAGAATACTTCTTCCCTCCCATATACTAATTCATATGGGGACTTCTCGGTTGCTCTATTGCTAGTAATCCTATTGGCCCACAGAGCGAATTTCAACTGGGAATCCCAATTTTTGTGATTTTCGTTGATAGCCTTCTTTAGTGTCCTCACCAAGGTTTTATTTGAAGACTCTACCAGGCCATTTCCTTGTGGGTAATAGGCCATCGAGTGACCTAGCGCAATGTTATACTGTTGGTAGAAACTGACAAACTTTGCGGACTTAAAGGCCTGTGCATTGTCGATCACTATCTTGGCAGGGCAGCCAAATCTGGATATGACATTTTCTTCCATAAATTTCATTACCACAGCATCTGTTGCATTCCTTGCAGGTATAGCTTCCACCCACTTCATGAAATAAGTTGTGGCAGTTAATATCCACTTATGCTAACCACTTGATGGAGGATGTATTTCACCGATAAAGTCAATTCCCCATTGCTGGAATGGTTCATCCACGTGAACAGGGATCATGGGCAGAGGTGCCAAATTCTGTCTTTCAACAAACCTTTGGCATTTCTCACAAGCTCTAACCTGGGCAAACACATCTCCAAAGATTTTGGGCCAGAAGAAACCAGCCTTCAGTATTTTGTGAGCAGTAGCCCTCCAACTATCATGACCCCCACAGATTCCTTCATGAAATTCGGCCATTATAATCTCAACCTCGTCTTCTATGAGACACAGGAGTAGAATGCCTGAGGGATCTTGCCAGTACAACCAACCATTTGCAACAACGTACTTCTATGATCTCAACCTTAGTGTTCTATATTTAGCTTTGTCACAGCTAGGAGGGTAGCTGAGTGTTAGAAGATATTCCACTATCTCTTTATACCACGGGCTGGTGAGGTACTTCATATGTGTCTTCTGAGTAGCTATCTCTACTCCCTGTTGCTCTTCCTTCTTCTTAGACTCCTCATTTTCTATCATGGACAGATTTATACCCAGAGCCTGACAGTTTGACTCAGACAAGATTTTGGCTAGCCCTTGTCCCTTGATCAATTTGGTAGGATGGATGTCTAGCTCATACTCTTGTATTTTGGCAATCCATTTCCCTATTTTTCCTTTGCTATCTCCTTGGATCAGAATATATTTTACCACTGTTGTAGGCATAAACGCAGTGATATGGGACTGCAAGACATACATACAAAATTCTTTAAGAGACTTCACCAGAGCATATTCCTACTTTTCCAATATGTTATATTTCATCTCTGCATCACGAAGCACCTGACTAAAAAAAACAATGGGCTGCTCATACCCTTCTTCATTTTTCTGCAATAAAACTCCTGCCACTGTATGAGGTGATGCAAATGAAAATATCATGAAATTTTTGGCATAGTCTGGTCCAGCTAGCACAGGGGTTTCTACAAAGGCATTTTTTATCCTGGAAAAGGCCTCTCGTGATTCCTGGGACCATTTTACCTTATTATTTTTCTTCAACATGTCAGTTATATGTCTAACTATCTCAGCATAGTTAGGGATAAACCTCCTCAAAAAGTTAATGCGCCCTAGGAACACCTGCACCTCTTTTTTATTTCTGGGAAGAGAAATGTCATTTATAACTTCTACTCTCTTAGGATCTATTTTTACCCCCTCTTTGGTTACAATATGTCCCAAAATCTTTCCCTCTTCCAATGCAAACATAGACTTCTATAGGTTGAGAGAGAGGTCATACCTTCTGCACTTCTCGAAAGTTCTACGCAAGTGTTCAATGTGCTCTGCATCATCTTTTGAAAACACAGTAATGTCGTCCAGATATACCACCACAAACTTATCTTTCTCCACAACGAAGGCAATGTCCATGGCCCTTTGAAAAGTGGCCCCTGCATTTATCAACCCAAAAGGCATCCTAGCATACATAAACGTACCCCATGGTGTGGTAAATCCAGTCTTCTTCTGATCTTCTGGTAGTATAGCCACTTGATTGTAACTAAATAATCCATCCATCATCGACATCCGAGAAGCTCCTACTACTTTCTGCAGGATGTGATCCATCTTGGGCAGTGGATAATTATCCTTTAAGGGTGCACGATTTAAATTTCGGAAATCAACGCATAGTTTTATTTCTCCATTCTTTTTCTGGACGGGAACTAGGTTTGCTACCCACTCAGAATACCTCAATGACACAATGATTTTGGCCTTCAACAGTTTCCTAATTTCCTTCTCAATGGAGGGAAGTAGCAGGGGATTTATCTGTCTAAGCTTCTGCTTATGTGGCTTCGCATCTCCCTTCAATGGAATGTTATGTTGCATGATGTTGATATCGAAGGTTTTTAGGTCCTAATAAGACCATGCAAACACATCTTTGTATGACTGGAATAAATTCTGGTAGAGCTCTTTAAACTCCTCTGGGACTTTCTTGGATAACTTCACAATTTTGGGGTCAGCATCAGTACCAAGGTTAAGATCTTCTACCTGATTTTCCTCCACAACCTTGTTCTACTGCAGTGGGACATAATTTTTGTTAAACAGCCTTTCTAAGGGCACTAGTCCTCAGGGTATAATGTTTCCTTTTAGTTGCAGAACTTTATGGCCCGCCACCTTTTCTTCCCATTTATTTTCTAAAATATCCTCAGCCTCTTCTTCTTCAAAAGCATCAATCTCCATGTTGGAGAATTCCCCTGCTGTTTCCAGGAATATTTTCACTTGTTCTTCATCCTCAAACACCTGCTAGTGTTTGATGTTATATGGGATTGATGGTCGATAACGTACCTCAATTTCATATCTTAAGAGAGGGTTTTGAGGTGGACGGAAGGTACTGGCGGCCACTGCAAGGGACTCTGCCATCCTATTCTGCTCCTGGGGCATGAACTGAATATTAAATGCCAAGGAAAAATTCTCCACCAAGTCCCAAAATTCATTCCTATAAGCCCTCAGCCTAGGATGTTTGGTTTGGAACTGATTCTTCACTTGTCTAACCACCAGTTCTGAATCTCCCGGAACCTTTAAACTCTCTATGTTCATGCTCCTGGCTATCTGTAACCCTAACAGAAGTGCTTCATACTCGGCCACATTATTAGTGGCTTCATACCCTAGCTTGAAAGACAATGGGACCCATTGGCCTATAGGAGAAATCAATAATATTCTAGCCCCATTACCTTCTCTGGAGTTTTCTCCATCAAAATGAAGTGTCCAGATTCCTGCTTCATGGCTCTCTATGGACTGCTCGATCTTAATCTGGAAAAATGATGGTTCATGAGCGTAATCTTGATCTTCTTCCAGCATCAAACATGGGAAATCTCCCTCCTTACTATAAACTGGAGAATTAACTGAGTTACCAGCCTTGGTAACTGTCTTGAAAAATCTAGTTTCCCGATACAACCTCCTCTCCTGGCCACCAAAAACTGGGATAGTAGCATAGGTCAAGTCCAACTTGACTGACCCACCAATTTTAGTTCCCCAGGACCTTGATAGCAACATGTCGAAGTGAGCTAGGATGTCAGCCACCACGATGTCCATCACCACACTTTTTGCTGGGATTTGGGCCAAATTGACCACCAAATCCTTGATCATACCCAGGCATTTAAATCTTTTGGAATCAAATGAATAGAGGTCTTTGTATGGACGAGTGATTTTTAATCCTAGTTGTTCCATGACCGATAGGGGCAATAAGTTATGGGAGGCTCCTGAATCTAACATACAGTTATGCAACAACAGGTCATGAATTACTAGGGACACATAAAATGGGGGAGTAGAAGCATCTAATTCCTCAACATGTGGGCCAAATACAACCATAGGTATTTCTTCTTGAAGGTTCAGACTATCTATAATATGTGCTACTTCTGGGGGAAGCATAAAGGATGTGACCTAGGACTGATATGCAAGTTTCTTCAACAATTCGGTCAAGGGAACTGGGATTTTGACCTTCTCAAGCTCCTTCTGTAAACTGAAGACCGAGGATGACTTATCTACTAACACTTCTTTTGACTCTTTGCTTTGGACAAGGGTTTGATTTCCTTTGTGACTGACTTGACATTAGGGGGAGTAGCCACTTATGAAGAGGAAGGAATTTGATCAACAGACTACAAAGATTCGTTAAGAGGCCTCTTACCTTTGTCTGTGTTCCCTTGAGCTATTGTCTCCTTCTGAGCAGATGCTTCCTCATGGGGTGCACTTCCTCTTGATCCTGAGTGCGAGTTCTCTTCCTAGAAGATCTAAGGTCATATCTTCTATTAAACTGTGCTTGCATGAAATCAACAAACTGCTTGCAGTAGTCATTGATCTCAGGATCTTCGGTGCTTTCATTAAGTTTTTCTTCCACATGTGATGGAATCTGCACTTCATCACTTCCTTGTAGGGGACATTCTACTTCATCACTATTTGAAAAAGCAAGGTATGCTTCCTCTTTCTCGTAAGTGGTTTCTTCGGTAGGACCATCTACTTGACCTTCCAAGTACAGAGGGTGTGGTACCTGATCTTGTTGTTCCTTTCGTTCCCTTTGTAGTATCTGCAAGGGTGGTTTTCTGTACTAAGGGTTGTAACCCCTATTTGGAGCGTTCTGGAAATTCTTGGAGGATGAATTCTTGGCCTCTAGTTCAAGTCTGACCAGCTTACTTGAAAGATTCTTAATCATTTTGTTCATTTCCTCAATTCTGTCATTAGCTGAGTCTCTGTCTTGGCTAGAGGTAGATACTTCTTCTTTCCCCTTTCTTCTAGTATCTTGTTTAGATTTTCCCTTTGATTTACCAGTGGAGGCAAAGTTTGCCTCCAACTCTAGTGCATCTGTTTGAGCATCATCCAGGGTGGCGGGCTTTCTTTCTCTCAGAGAGAAACCAAATTCTGAGTCAAACGCGGCTACAAAAACAACTTTCACAGTGGTTTGATGAGGCTTAATATCAGCAGGAAGGCTCAAATACAACTTGTTAAATCTCTTGATAAATTCTGACACCCCTTCATTATGTCTTTTCTTGAGTGTGTTAAACTCAGTAAGACAATGTCCATGATCTTTCTTCTCTCCCCATTTTCTGAGAAAAGTATCTTTCATTCCCTCCCAAGTGGTGATGGAACGGTATCCTAATGTCTTAAACCACTTTCTGGCTTCACCATCAGGAGATTGCAAAAACATTCTTAGGAATACATCTAGGTGTTCCACATTAAAGTTATATGAAAAAGAACAGAAGACCTCAAGAAGTTTTTGAGCTTCAATCTCGTTTTCCCCATTAAATCAGGGTAAGATCTTTAGATAGTCCTATGGCATATCATTCAACACTTGAGGTAATGCCAGGGGGGCATATTTATTCAACAAGAAGCCAGGAAAATTGGCCATTGGAGGAGGTGGAGGTAGTGCAAGGGTTTGATGTGTAAAAGGATGGGGGGGAGGTGGAAGTGAATTATGAATAACAATAGGAATGTATTGGACAGCAGCTTGAGGTGTTGATGGGAATAACGAGCTGTGAATAGCAGATACTTCGGTGACTTCCTTGACCTCTTCGACTTCAGGAGTAGGGTGAAAGGAGTATATGTGGTATCCCTTGACTCAGATTCGTCTTTAATTCGGACACCTCTCCGAGGTGGACTATCTGAGTAGTAATTGGTATCTCCCACAGTGGAGTCGGGACCATGTACTTGAGAAACTTGAGAGGAGGAGGATGGAAAGTCTTCTAAAGAGAATTCAGGGATCTCAATATCGACTGATGGTCTCTCTCTCCAACTCCTTCTATGTAGGATCTTCTTTGGGTCAGACACAAAAGGTGTCTTTGGCTGAGACGTATCTTACCTCAGGTGTGGCTTACAAGGAGCCAGGACTGCAAGTAAATTTTTCTTATAAATGAATGTGGAGTCACCAAGGTGAGGGATCTACAACTCTCAACTCTCCATGCTCACCTATTTGAAGAGTGAATAGGGTTTTGTCGAGGCCCAGGGATTCAACATCTCTCAACTTCGATATCCCTGACAACGGTGCCAAAAATGTGTTGTCATTCCTAGAGACAGCCTTGAGTTGTGAAATACCAAGGCCTAGGACATCTTATATAGCAAGGAGTAGCATGATATAACAAGGATAATTAACAGAACAAGGCTCTTTTGCTATTTCAGTTTTAATAGGAAATATCAATGTAGATGGAACTAGGATATTCACAAACTCAACATAATGAAAGGAACACTGCAGAGGCAAGGAGTGAATTCTCAATATAAATGTATCAGACAACTCAAAGACAGCTTGTTGTAAGGAGGGTTGGATTCTAAAAATTCTTTATAGAGATTGAAAATCAGACGGCATTTGCTGTGTAAGAAATATAAAAGGAATACTAACTACTAATGAGATGAAATTCCATAAACATATCTGAACATGAGATGGGCTTAAGATAATAAGAATCCATACATGTCCATAGCTTTCAAAAAATAACATCCCATAGCAATTAATATAGAAGAAACGTGGATGAAGTTGAAAATGAAACAGCATATCATGACTGAGCCATATTTAAAGCACTAGACAAGTTTAGCATGAGTATCGATTGTGATAAATTCATACCAGAACCTGTGAGCCACTCGCATTCCAGAGCATGATACAAGAAGGATGGAAATAGTGAAATGAATAGCTAAACTATATCACATAAGACAGAATTACAAACTATAAAGCATCAAGACCAAAATCCTCATTAAAGGTAAAACTCCTTATCATTGAGACCCAACGGGCTCTTCACATTTGTATTAAAACTTCAAAAAAATGCATACAAGAAACTCTTTCACAGCAAATTCTTCAGAAAATCTGGAACCTATTTTTCTCTTTAGTTGCTGCTTATATAGAAGCCTCGAAAACATGAGCAAGAAGATATTTTTGGGAAAAATATCTTCCTCGCGTACTGGCAATCAGTTTGAGGTCTCCATCAAAAATAGCCAAAATTCATGAGGAATAGGGTCATCTCATCATTGACAGTTAGGCTCACGACCATTTTAAACCAAGAATATTAAATAGCAGTTTCTGACAGAAAGTAAAATGCAGAAGTGGAATGTGAATTCCACTCAAAATTTAAAAGTAACAAACTGAAATGAAAGTAAAAGGCCACTAGGGCCGAATCATGAATTGACAATGTTCACTGATGAGGTGGAGTTGAGGCGGTCGTTGTCACAGATGGCGAAATGTTGGCTGAGAGGAATCGATTTGCCTCTGATGTGGCAGTAGAGGCTTTTCTGTCTATAGATATTCATGATTTTATTTAATTCTGATTTAATTTGGAGGATGGGATTTTGATAATCAATCTTAGTCGTAATCCCCAAATTGTCTCCAATCTTTTGTTTCTATCGTGGCGGGTCTTCGACACTGATACTCTTTTAATGTGATCCTGTGTGTCTTTTTGATGTGTAGCGTTGCGCAGGGCTCACAAGGCATCAATGCCTATGAAGTATCAACGATACATGGAGTTTGAACCATAATAATGATTGTAGCACAGTAGAAGTGGTGGGATCCTAGCATGACGGGGGGCGATTAGGTATGAACCGTCGAATCCCGAGAGATCAACGGTTGCGATCTAATCGCATCGGAGCAAAGCGAGGCCGAAACTCTGATGATGAAATATGAATGAACAGGGCGATGCAATGAGGACCGTTGATCTAACTTGGATGGACGGTCACGATTGGATCAGCGGATCACAATCGGGGAAGGCAGCGGGTGACATATTTAAGGACTTGAGACTAGTAATGCGCGATTGAGCACCAGCCATCCGATCTGGAACAAGATCGACGGCGGAGACTCAATTGATGGGGAGACGGATGAGGGTAAAGGAGTGGAGCAATAGAAATAAGGACCGTTGGATTAAGGGAAATTGACGACGGAGATTACAATCAGAGGATCGCAACCGGGGAGTGCAGTGGGCGGCACACTTTAAAAGTTACGATTGTGATCGGTGCGGTGGTGCGGTGGTCGTCTGATCCATTGGTAGATCAACGGTTGATATGAAATCAAGGGGGTGAAAGGATCAGGGCGATGGGTGCGAGCAAGACAGCACTGGTCGTCAGATCTTAAAATATCGGCGGTGGAGATTGCTTCAAAGGGCTGATAGACTTAACACTATCGCATCAGGACTTTCATGGTTTACAAAGGAAAAAGACATTTTTGCTCTGATTCTCCAATGCGATTAGCGCCCAGGCCTTAAGCGCTTGGTCACGGGCGCGGGGCATATGGGGAAGTGGTTAAGGGGGCTGGCCAAAAAGGGGCTAAGCCTCATATGTGAAAAGTGGGTTTTTGGCCTAATTTCAATGCATTTTAAGGCCAAAAAGGGGTAATGGTAGAGAGGAAAAGGGGGTTATTAAGCCAAAAAAAGGGTATTTGTGAGGTTTAAAGGGGAAATAGGATGATTTTAAATGGTAAGAAGTGAATTACAAGGGGAGACAAGGGGATGAAAATAGAGGTTTAAAAGGTGTGAAATAGGGGGAAAAGAGGCTTTTTGGGCATTCTTCTTCACAAACAGAGAGGCTTCAAAACTGGGAACAGCAGTGAATGTTAACCATATGATCAACATGACCCATCCATCTGTATTGTACCTTGTAGCTTGGCTCCCCATGACCTGGACAACAACACTCCATACTTAGGTGGCACATCTGCCACTACAACATCCATAACCATGCATTTTGCTGGAATCTGGGTTAGGTTCACACAAAGATCTTTGATTAAGCTAAGGCACTTTACTATGCTAGAGTCAAATGAATACAAATCCTTATAAGGTCAGGTTATCTCTAGGCCTAACTTCTCCATAAATACCTTAGGCATTAGGTTGTGTGTGCCCCACAGTCATGCATTGCGTTGTGAAGGATGTTGTAATGGATATTGAGGCTGATATAAAAAGGAGGTACTACCCCTTCTTAAAACTTCCCTTCTATATTTGGACCAAACAAAAGGGCTGGTTGATCATCACTTAGATTGAGAGTGTCATAGTTTTCACCTAGATTTAAAGCTTTCAAAATTTGGCCTTTATATACAACTTGAGTGGCCAGTTCAGAGAGTGGGATAGAGATTTTAATTTTAGCAATCTCACTCTCCAAATTGAAGGGAGATTGACTCCTTGTAAGACTCAACTCTATTTTGTTAGCCACTACTTTAGTGGCAGAATCAGGGTGTTGATTCTCACTATGTATAGTGTTTGTATTTGTTTTATCAGGCGCATTAGCTGCAATGCTAGTGCTGCTAGTTTGTTGACCTTGTTTATCAGTATTTTGGCTGTCTTTTTCTCTATTCTTCCCAGAACTTTTCGCTGCTGATTTTTTTCTTTCAGCAGTCACCTTAGGAGTTTTCTCAGGCATTTTCTTAATGGTAATCTCAGAAGCTTTTGGTTTGGAAGTGTGTAAGCTCTTTTTGCTTCTAAGTTCATACAGTTCTCTAACCTGCATGATGGAATTTTCAAATCCTAGCCTATAATCCTTAGATTCTAACCTTTCCTCATCCCAATGTGAGTGCGAGGTCTGATTATCTTCTATGGAACAGTTGTGGATTGAGTTGTCTACTTCCACCATTTTTATTGTGGTTCCCTCGGACTCTTCTATTATCCCCTCATCCTCATGAAGGAAATTCTCTTGAAATGGGGGTATGACTTGTTGATAAGAGTCTCTCTATCTGTTTGGAGGGTTGTTTCTCCTAAAGTTCTGGTTCTGGTTATGATTTTGGTTTATGTTCTGATTACTGACTTGGACAGTCAAATTTTCCACCATTTTTCCTAGTCTCTCCATGGTTTTGGCTAGGTTTTCATATTTGGGATCAGATGTAGAAGCTAATGTGTCATCCCTATATGTTACATTTTTCTCAGACCTCATTCTGGCTCTCTTTTCAATCAGGTTAGCTTCTACACTCACTGCTCCTTTTTTCATATCCTCCAACGTGTTGTAATCTCTCTCCCTAAGCTGGTAGGCCATGTCAACATCAAAGCCTTCAGGATATTTCACTAGAGCCATCCCTTGGGGATGTTTCATGTGTGGAGGAAGAGTGTTGTAAACACTGTTAAACCTTGTAGAATAGTCATGGACACTCTCTCCTACATTTCTTTTAAGATTCTTGTATTATGCTAAGATTTGGAGAGGGTTGGTCTTGACTTCCCATTTTTTTATGAAGGATTGATATAAAGAGGGAAGATCATGGATACTATTAGGAGGTAGGCATTTAAACCATTTCTTCACATCTCCTCCTAAACTCTGGGCAAATATTCTCATCTTGATTGTCTCATCATCTATCTCCATATAGTCAAAGGAATCTTCCATCCTATCTACATGGTGTTGAGTTGTGGTAGACTCTTTTGCAGTGAAATGTTGGATATTTGACTGATAATCATTGGGTAAAGGCACTAGAGGCTATGGTAACACCAGAGGTGCATACCAAGCTTCCATGGTGATGTTCTGAGGAGGTAAAGGATTGGCTTGAGTGGCAGGTATGTGGATGACATGAATACTAGGACCAACAACACTCTGTTGAGCTGATTTAGGGTGATAGAGCACCAAGTTTTGAATGAAATGAGTATTGAGAGGTGTAGATGGAGGGGTATCTCTATCCCTAATGTGTTGACCGCTGTGAGATGGTGAACCTGGAATCTCAAGGTCTAACTAGCCTAGAGCACTGAATAACTTAGTTCTTGGTAAACTTCTTTGTGAGTCTGAGTCAAAAGGAGTGTCTGGTAGAGCTGTAAAGTTTTCTGGTGCAGAGTTAGCTCTATGGATGTGTCTGGAAGTAGTTGGCTTCCTAGTTGTAGGAGATTTCCTAAGAATGTCCTCAAGGTTGTCAACTACTTCAGGTGGGTTTGCGTTAGGATAAGCTCTCGTATAGACTGTTCTTGAATCCAGTATGTCTGTCTCTTACCCAAGAAACTTAATCCTTCTTGTTTATTCCAAAATGGTTGATATTGTAATGAAGGCTGGTCTCCCAGTGGAGTCTTGTGAAACCAAGATAATCAGCAGGCCTACTGATCACCAATGGAGTCTTTAATCATTAAGGAACTATGGAGTCGCCAAGTGGAAGTTTTGGAATGTTTCAAGAAGGTATACTTTCCACCATAGTGCTTAACCACCAAACTCAGGCTACTATGGCCTTCTTTGAGTCTTTGGAAGTGTTTAAAGGTGTGTTTTACTCAAAGTCCCCAACGGAATCGCCATTATGTTGGTGACGACAATGGGACACAAGACTAGATATAGAAGCTAAGGGCACTCAAAGTTTTATTCCCCATTGGAGTCGCCATTATGTTGGGGTTCCAGTGTTTTGGCAAGATTGGCAAGACCAAAAGACTAGACAACATCATAACCACTTTGGGATCCTAGGATGTAGCCCTCCTGGATCTGGAGAGGGATCTCTCCATAAAAGCAAAGAATGATATATCTTTGAAAGCTCAAGATGAGGTATTAGGCTAGGTATGAAGCACAATAGGGGTTTTAAATGATTTGGTGGTTTAGAGGACTTAGGAAGGGGTTTTTGGGGGGTTAAAGGGGAACTTTGAGAAGGGGAAAAAAGGGTTAAAATGGGGAAATTTGCAGGGATACAAGGGGAAAATGGAGGCATATCCGAGCACAATTTTTTCATAGACAGTCAGACTTTTTGGATGGAAACAACAGTGAAGATATTTTCTAAGGCACAAGGCACACAGAGGCTTCAAGAATGATATATTTTTCAGAGGAAATGTATTTCTTGAAGGCTCAGAAAAATATTTAGCCAGTTGTTTTCTTGACAAAAAAAATTATAGGTGGCTAACAAAGGGATCTCCATGAATCCCTTGAGTAGATACAATCAATCCCAATAACCATCAAGATTTGACAGTGAAAATGAACTTATTTGGATTCAACCAAATATTGTAATAACGACATCCTTCACAAATCAAACGAAGGAGATGTGGATGATCAATCCTCTTTCGAGAACGAGCAACTAGGTCATCCAAATTTTCTTCGATAATATGTTTGATGTCATGGAAAGCATATGACATGGCCCACTAAAATGTTTCTCCAATGTTTTTAAGGCCTAAAGGCATATTTTTGCATGCAAACGTACCCCATGTGTTATCACTAGAAAATCGTACAAGAAAAGGTGACATTATTTAATGTTAGGCAGAAGGATTTATAGGGCTGAAAGACATTAGAGAATCTAAAAGTATTGAAAAATATATAAGGCCTGAAAGGGAAAATAAAATTGTGCATAGAAAGAACCAGTAAAATGCGCCTTTGCGCTTAAAAATCTTCGATAAGCACGCTTTTTACTCAAAAAGGTATGCAATCCTAGGAGTGGTGGAAGTCATTTTCCGAGACCACAAGGCACACTCCAGGACATTGATTCCACACTTGAATCTGCCTAAGGACAGCCACCCAAGCCTCCTTAGGACATCAAGGGAGCACACTGTTAGCCACCTATAAATTTTTGTCAAGCAAACAAGTGGCTAAATATGTTTCTGAGCCTTCAAGAGAGACATTTTCTTTGAAAATCTATCATTCTTGAAGCCTCTAGGTGTCTTTTGCCTTTGAATAGATCTTCACTACTGTTTCCATTGAAGAAACCCTGCTATTTTGTGAAAAATAATGCTTCAAAAAGGCCTCCATTTGCCCTATTTCATTCCCACAAAATCTCATTTTTCATCCTTTTTCCCCTCACAAAATCCCTTCATTAACTCTCCAAATCATCAAAGTCCCCTTTTTTAACCTCGTAGTTCCCTTTATTTGGTTTAAAAATCTGCTTTTTCCTCTACTGGAACCCCCCATTTGGCCTTAAAAACACTAATTTTCGGCCAAAAACACCCTTTTTACATTATGACAGGTTTAAGCCCCTGAGGGATTATATCTATAGCCCTTTCTCCATATAACCCAGTGCCTGGGACCAGGCGCTAAGCCCCGTCGCGCAATCACAATGGGAGCTTTCTTTACCACCTTTTCCCTTGTTCTTCCAAATCTTCCAATGCAATGAGCCTTTGCTCCATCGACCTCCACTACAATCTCCACCGTCGATCTTTCCAGATCCAACAGCCAGCGCTAAATCCCATCGCACCCATATCCTCTCTTCACTACCCCTCCGATTGTGTATGGACTGTTGATCTCCCCTCTAATCTGACGGCCCTCGCATGATCACCAATCGCAAAAGTCTTAAGTGCCATCCCTTTGTCTCCACCGATTTTCGATCCCCGATCTAATCCCGACCATCCATCCATACAGATCCGACGACTAAGACACCATTGCACCCCACTCCTGAGCCCAACATCACCGCTCCACCGATTTAATCTGGACCGTTGAATCCATAAGAACCAACGGCCTAGATTCAGTCGCGCTCCACTCATGTGCCCTTCGTCATTTCCCCTCCAATCAAATCTTGACCATTGATCTCACATCTGATCCGACGGTCCATGCTAAATCGCAAATTGCAAAATCAAAAAACTTCAGAGCTTTGGTCCCCTACCTTTTCTCCAATGCGATTAAATCCTAGCCATTCATTCTTATAGATTTGACGGCTCTCCTTCTCCCCGCTCATTCACTTTCCCCTTTGCCCTGCGCTTTCTCTTTTAAATCTCCACCATCCGATCCACAGATCAAACGGTCAGCATTTAAACCGTCATTGACTTTTCCCACCTTATTTCTTGTGCATCTTTCCACGTCGCGCTTTCATTCCCACCGTCAGATCTCCCCACCCTCCATCCAATGGCTAAAAATGCATATCACGTAATTTTTGCACCCAAGGTTTAATGTTTCAAAATTACGCGATAAAAGCAGTTTTAGGAGGACGCGTGTCAGACGACGAGGCATATCGCGTTTTTTTTGGGCAATTTCCAAAACCACTTTAGAGCTGCGCGAAACCAGCAGTTCTTCGCTAAAACCACTCCTCCCCGATATAATCCTTCATTTAATCCTGACCGTCGATTGTTTTAATCAGACGGCTCTGACATAACATGTTCATCGTTCATTTCTCTCTTCCCCTTTGTTCCCGAAAGATCCTATTGATGAATCTTCATCGTCCATTTATCTGATCCAACAACCACGATATAATCTCACCCCCCATTCATCATTCGTTCGTCCATCCACCAAAAAGTTTAATCAGTGAATCTCGACCGTTGATCACCATCTATCAGTCTAATCCGACAATCCGGAATCCTCCTCGCACCAAAGCTCCATCAAACCAGTTTTCACCATTCCGCAGCGATTTTCAGCTGTTTTTCCACTGCATCCACCATTTCCATCACTACGCCACCATCTCCACCAACCTCTATAGCAACCCCACCCGACTCCCTATGGATTTCTTAATATGTTTATCGTGTTTTTTCAGGTTTTAAAGGGGCGTGAATCCACTCTGTTTCATAGTGACAGACAGTGTTTTTTAGAGCACAGGAAGATATTTTTAGAGCTAGAGATCGCAGAGGAAGGTGCTTGAGAAGGTTTAAACGTGACTTTCAGTAAATATCAAGTTATTAAACTATGTTTCAAACCCTCCAGCACCATTAAAACCTATGTATCCATAGACAAGATAGAAGAGAAGCGGAAAAAAGTATTAGTGGAAGATTAAAGAGATTAAAGGCTTGTTATTGAAGATTAACGCTATAATCCAATGATTAAAGGACGAAGATACATATTGAAGACCCTTAAAATTATCTAGAAGGCTAATAAGGCCTAAAGCACATGAAACAAGCCATATCAGTGTTTTCACATTAGCAGAATGTTCTTTCCCAAGAAAGGACAAGTTCCCTTAGTGTTTTTCATTCTCCACCGAGTGCCTGAGAAGATCACCACCCTGACAGAAGTCCTAAGATTTATAGAGCATTAGTTACAAAGTATAGAAGGCCTGAAATTCATTTATCTGCCTTACTTGTCCCAGAGTACAAAAGAGTACAAACAGCCAGAAAGTACCTCAAAAACATACCTCTGAAGTTATTATCAGCCTGTCGAAGACCCCTAGTTCATCCAAAGAGTACTGAAATTCAATACAGGGATATTAATATAGAATGGGCTACAGAACACTTCTCCCTCTGTTTTAATGAGCCATTTAAAGTTCTATCTACCTCTACTACCACTCTTCCAGCTATAAGAATTCATGAAAAATACATTGTAAAGGTTGTTGGTTGGTTAGCCGTGGATTGTAAGTTGTTTCTTTGAGATAGAGTTATATGTTTATTAGTTGTAAAATAGGCTGGGAGATTATTTCTAGTTGATATCAAGCTAGTGGACAATGATTTATGTGACTGGTGTTGCTCTTTAATATGACAAGCATGTTCGTTGGATCCTGATCTAAATCAATATTGATGTGTTCTATCCTGTAGTGTTTTTCCCTTTGTTATGTAATCACATTTCATTTCTCTGATAATAATTAGTAATATAGCTTAGGATATACTGCTATAAAGTACCCTAATGCTTCCTACTCTTCTTATATTTGATGTTTTTTGCTAATTGTGTGATCTGAGAACAAATTCAAGATAATTTAACCAGTATAGTGGTTGGTTCTCCCTGCTTACTGATGTATGAATTTAGACTTTTCTTTTAGATGTTCTTGTCTGGTTTTAGTTGAAAGAATTCGGAAACTGGAAGATTTAGAGTTAGCTCTATCTCAATAGGGTCCTTTTCCAATAGTTAACCTTTATTAGATCCCTTAAGTTGAATGTCAAAAGTAGAGAAGGTTAAAAGTCTTTCTCTGATCTTAGACTTCACTTTGTGTCAAATCTTAAATGTTTTCTATTGTCTGAAGAGTTAGCCTCATAGGAGTCTAATCATAGATGGTTAAGGCATTCCCTATCCCTAGATTTACTCCTAAGTGGTCACCTTGGAAAGTTTCCTTGTCATTCACCTTCATTTCCTTATTGTATCATCCCATACTATCATCTTTAGAGATCCTCTGTTTTAGATGACTAGCCCATTTGAAAGCCTTGGATATTGAATTGCAAGTAAACCCTTTTATGACCCCATTGCCCAATGGACTTTAGTTTTCTTTGAATTATCTCCCCGTTGCCAAAAATCCTTCTTTTCTCACTTATTTGTCTTACATTGACCCTTCTTTCATGTTTCCCAACCAAACAAACAAAAACAAAACAACAACCCTTGTGCCCTATAACTAGCCTAATGCCTTAAATTTGAAACTCAAAGATATATCATTCTTTGCCTTTATAGAGAGATCCCTCTCTGGATCTAGGAGGGCTAAATCATGAGATCCCAAAGCGGTTTGATGTTGTCTTGTCGTTTGGTATTGCCAAACCTACGAAAACATAGGAACCACAACATAATGGTGACTCCACTGGGTAATAAGACCATATTAGCCAAGGTTTGGTAGTTAATCACTGCGGTGGACATTAAATCTCCTTCAAACATTATAAACCTTCCACCTAGAGACTCCACAATTCCTAAATGACCAAAGGACTTCACTGATAATCAGTAGGCCTGCTGATTATCTTTGTTTTCAATAGACTCCACTGGGAGACTAGTTCATTACAACATCATCCATACCAAAAGAAACACATAGGATTAAGCTTCTTTGTTTGAAGATAGTTTTCCTCTTAGAGACTGTCATATCTAGCTAAATTTCTTTGTTGAGTTTGAGGACTTAACATAATGGCTTCAAGAAAAATCCATACTAGAGCTTATCCTAATCCAAATCCGCCTGAGATAGTTGACAATCCTGAGAGCATTCTTAGGAAGTCACCCACACCTAGGGATCCAAATATTGTCAGACACATTAGTAGAGCTAACTCAACACCTGAAAATTTTGCAGCTCTATCAGACCCTCGAATTGAATTAGACTTACCAAGTAATTTACCAAGAACCCAGTCACTCAGTGCTATATAACAGACAAACTTTGAGCCTCCAATATCACCACCACATAGTGGAAAAAACATTAGGGACAGAGAAACCCCTCCATCAACACCTCCTGATATTCATTTCATCTATAACTTGGGTCTCTCTCACCCTAGATCTGCTCAATAGTTTGCTGTTGGTCCTAGCATTTTTGTCATTCATATACCTGCTACTCAAGCCCAAACATTGCCTTCACAAAACACTACCATGGCTGCATGGTATGCTCCCTTGGTGTTACCACAGCCTCTAGTGCCTTTACCCAATGATTATCAGTCAAAAATCCCACATTTCACTGGAAAAGAGTCTACCACAGCTCAACACCATGTAGATAGGATGGAAGATGCCTTTGATTATATGGAGATAGAAGATGAGACAATCAAAATGAGAATCTTTTCTCAGAGTTTATGAGGAGAAGTGAAGAAGTGGTTTAAAGGCATACCTCCTAGTAGTATCCATGATCTTCCCTCTTTACATCAAACCTTCATAAAAAAATGGGAAGTCAAAAGCAACCCTCTCCAAATATTAGCAGAATATAAGAACCTTAAAAGAAATCAGGGAGAGAGTGTCCATGACTATTCTACTATATTTAACAGTGTCTACAATGCTCTTCCACCTCACAAGAAACCTCCCCAAGGAATGGCCTTAGTGAAATACCCTGAAGGATTTGATGTTGACATGGCCTATCAGTTAAGGGAGAGAGATTATAACACATTAGAAGACATGCATAAAGGAGCAGTGAGTGTAGAAGCAAACCTGATTGAAAAAAGAGCTAGAATAAGGGCTGAAAAGAAGGTAACCTATAGGGATGACACTGCAGCTTCTTCATCTTATTCCAAATATGATAGCCTAGCCAAAAACATGGAGAAGATAGAAAGAATGATGGAGAAAATGGTTTTCCAAGTCAATAATCAGAGCAGAAACCAAAATCAAAACCAGAACCAAAATTCTAGGAGAAACAATCCCCCAAATAGACAAAGAGACTCTAATCAACAATTCATACTTCCATTGCAAGAGAATTTCCCTGATGAAGATGAAGGAATAATAGAAGAATCATAGGGAACCATCATAAACATGGTGGAAGTAGATAACCAAGATCACACCTTTCCTACAGAGGATAATCAGGCCTCATACTCACATTGGGATGAGGAAGGGTTAGAATCTGAAGACTATAGGTTAGGATTTGAAAATTCCATCATGCAATTCTGAGAAAAATATGATCTCAGAAGCAAAAATAACCTAGACACTCCCAAAACAAAATCTTCTAAAATCACCATTAAGAAAAGACCCTAAAAGACTCCTAAAGTGACTGCTAAAAGCAACAAATCAGCAGCTGAGAGTTCTGGCAAAAACAAAGAAAAAGACATCCAAACTACTGATAAACCAAATCAAGAAAATAGCAGCACTAGCATTGCATCTATTGCTCCTGAAAAAATAGTTTCAAACATCGTACATAGTGAGGATCAGCAAGCTAATTCTACCAATAAAATGGTGACCAACAAAACAGAATTGAATCTTTCAAAGAGTTAGTCTCCTTTCAATTTGGAAAGTGAGATAGCCAAAATCAAAATTGCAGTTCCTCTCACTGAGTTGGCTACCCAAGATGTATATAAAGGTCAAATTTTGAAAGCTTTAAACTTAGGAGAAAATAGTGACACTGTCAATTTAAAGGATGATCAACCAGCTCTTTTGTTTGGCCCAAAAATTGAAGGGAAATTTTAGGAAGGGGTAGTGCCTCCCTTCTATGTCAGTCTCAATATCCATGAAAAAATCCTGCATAATGCCATGCATGATTTTGGGGCCTCACACAACCTTATGCCAAAAGTGATTATGGAGAATTTAGGCCTAGAGATAACCAGACCTTATAAGGATTTATATTCTTTTGACTCTAGCCGAGTGAAGTGCCTTGACCTAATCAAAGATATTTGTGTGAATTTGACCCAAATCCTAGCCAAGTGCATGGTAATGGATGTTGTAGTCACCGATGTACCTCCTAAGTATGGCATGTTGTTGTCAAGGTCATGGGGTGCCAAACTACAAGGTACAATGTCGATGTACATGACATATGCCACAATCCCTGTCTTTAGCCAGCTTAGAAGACTATATAGAGAGGCACAAATGAAGTTTATGGTTAGCAGCCCTGAGAAACCTGAAAATTCCCCTCTCTACTCAGTCCATACAGATCTGGACTCTTTTATCCTTTACAATGATGAATGCATAGATGAGCCAGAGCTAGAGGATATAAATTCAAACAACAGAGTAGAGCCCACAGATCTTAACATAATGGCAGCTCTAGATGTAGAGGAAAACAAGGAAGAAACCTTTGAACAATGTACTGAATCAAAAAACCAGAGTAAACAAAACCAAGACTGCAACTAGTAGATTACTCATCACTCTAAACTCCATGACAGTCCTAAGGAACTAAAAATTACACAACACGGTGCAGACCTCATAATACAACATAATGATGAAACTGATAAAAAATCTGCAAACAGTCCTTTATGGTGCATGAGCTTCGATGGGTCTTGCACTAAAAAGAATGTGGGAGCTGGAGTATGGTTGCATAATACTGAAAGAAACTATACTGAGAGTCATGCATTCAAAATAGACTTTAAATGCACAAACAACATTGCAGAGTATGAGGCTCTGATCCTAGGATTACATCTATTGAGAAAAATAGGAGCCCAAAGGATAGTTGTACATGGAGACTTTGAATTAGTCATCAAACAAGTAAATGGAGAGTACACTGCAAAGCATCCTAGATTGAGGGCATACAGAAATGGTGCCATGGATCTGTTGAAAAAATTTGTAGAATATTAGCTTGTGTTTATCCCTAGGGACCATAACATTATTGCAAATGGATTGGCCTGTGCTTCTAGTTCATATCAAAGACTACCTAGTGATAAACAGATCGTTATTCAAACAAAATATAGACCAGCAGTGCCAGACAATGAGAAATATTGGCAGGTCTTTGAGGGTGACAAACAGATAGAGGATTTCTTGCTTTGTCGGAATGAGTTTGAATTGCCAGATTTAGGCTTTAAGTCTGATGAAATAATTTTGGATAAAGAGCCCCCTGATGAAGAAAAACCATCCCATAATGCTGAAATAAACATGTGGACCAAAGAATTTGAAAAACAAACTAAAGAATACATGAAATCAAGTAAAGAAAACATATAGGTGTTGCAGTCCAAAGACAAAAGCATACCTAGAGGATTAGCACCCTTAGAAGACCTTTTTTATTTTAATGATGTGGCAAAGAAGCCCACTATAGGACACACTAAATCAAATGTTGAAGAATGCAATATAGGCAGCCATGAAAAGCCTAAAATGATTAAATTATCTAAATCCTTGCCAGCACACATCAAGAAGAAATAAATTGATTTGTTTAAAGAGTTTGTTGATGTGTTTGCTTGGAGATATGAGGACTTAAAAGCCTATGACACAGAGATCATCCAGCATAAGATCCCATTGAAATAAAACCAAAAACCCTTTAGGAAAAAATTGTGCAGAATTAAACCAGTACAATTACCTCTGGTAGAAAAGGAGATTAAGAAAATGTATGAAGCTGGTATCATAGTGCCTATGAGGTTTTCAGATTGGGTCTCCAACCTTGTGGCTGTAAGAAAAAAGACAGGAGAGATTAGGCTGTGCATTGATTTTAGAAACCTTAACAGAGCCTCCTTAAAGGAAAATTACCCCTTACCCAAAATGGAACACATCCTACAAAGGGTAGCTGGTTCAAAAAGGATTTCCCTGTTAGATGGCTTTTCAGGGTATAACCAAGTCTTAGTACTCCCAGAAGACCAACTTAAGACAGCCTTCACCACTCCATGGGGCACTTTCATGTATGTGAAAATGCATTTTGGACTAATTAATGATGGGGCCACTTTCCAAAGAGCCATGGACATAGCATATTCAGAGGAAATAGGGAACTTCATTGTAATTTATCTTGATTACATAACAATTTATTCCAAAACTGATGAAGAGCACCTTAAACATCTGAGAAAAGTATTTGAGAAATGTAGAAGGTTCGGGCTATCTTTAAATCCCAAGAATACTGTATTTGGCCTTGAAGAGGGTAAACTTCTTGGCCATATTATATCATAAAAGGGGATTAAAATAGACCCAAAAAGAGTTGAGGGAATACTGCAGATTAGCCACCCAAGAAACATAAAAGAATTGCAGTCCTTTATTAGGAAAATTAACTTCTTGAGGAGGTTTATTCCCAACTTAGCATAACTCCTCAGAGATATGACAAACATGCTGAAAAAGGAAGTAGGAGTCAAATGGACTCTAGAGGCCAAAAAATATTTTGAATTAGTTAAACATGCACTCACCCATGCACCAGTCCTAATCAACCCTAATTTTACTAAAGACTTCCTAATTTTCTCTTTTTTATTAGAGCATACAGTGGCTGTTGTCCTGTTGCAGAAACATCCAGAGGGACAGGAATAGCCTATTTCTTTTTTCAATAAGGCATTAAGGGATGCACCCTTGAAATATAACATCGTGGAAAAATAGGCCTATGCCTTGGTAAAGGCCTTAAAATATTTCAGGGTGTATATTTTACATTCTCACATTATTGCCTATGTGCCTAATATATTGGTAAAAGACATTTTGTCCCAAGATCCAAATGGCAAGAGGGGAAAATGGATTGCTATAATACTAGAGTATGATTTGAAGATCAAACCCACAAAACTCATCAAAGTTCAAGGCTTGGCACAATTAATGGTTGAATCTAACTTACAAGCCCTTGACATAAACATGGTAGATGCTTTGGAAGAACATGAAGGATTACCTACTCCTACTATTGAAGAACAATTCCAAAACTCACCTTGGTATGCTAACATCTTATATGTGCTTACAAATCTTAATGCTCCTCCTGATTTATCAAAGACAAAGGCAAGTTTTTTAAAGTTAAAAGCTAGAAATTTTTGCAATTTAAATGAATGTTTATATTGGAAAAATGAAAATGGTTTTTTGCTTAAATGTTTGCCTGAATTTGATGCAGAGAGGATCAAACATGAGTTCCATGAAGGAGAGTGTAGAGGTCATCTCTACTAGAAAACCCCCGCTAACAAAATCCTTAGAGCTGGCTATTACTGGCCACCCTCTTCCAATATGTCCATAAGATGATAGTTTCCTGTCAAAAATGCTAGATCTTTGAGGGAAAAAGAAAACTCCTTCCTTTACCTTTACAACCCATCACTGTTGAAGCCCCTTTTCAACAGTGGGGCCTAGACTTCATAGGGGAGATCCATCCTGCTTCATCTACCCAACATAAATGGATTCTCGCAGCCACTGACTATTTCACCAAGTGGATAGAGGCCATCCCTTCTAGGAATGCCACATATTCTGTTATCATTAAATTCCTTGAAGACCATATCCTATCTAGATTTGGCTGCCCTAGGAAGATTATCACTGATAATGCTGCTGCTTTTGGTTCCAAAAAGATGATTGATTTTTGTCATAGGTATCAGATTGCACTTGGTCATTCTACTGCTTATTATCCTCAGGGTAATGGGCTAGAAGAATCGTCAAATAAAAGTTTGGTGACCATCATCAAGACGCTGCTTGAATAAAATAAAAAATCATGGCATAATAAGTTGGTACATGCTTTGTGGGCAGACAGATTGACTAAAAAGAAATCCATTGGAATGTCACCATACCAGCTTGTTTATGGAGCAGATGCAGTGTTTCCTACCAGTTTTGGGGTACCAGTGATAAAATTGGTCCAAGAAATACAGTCAGAAGAAGACAGCATGGTAAGAAGGATCAATCAAACTATTATTCTCCAGAAAACAAGGGAAGAGGTCTACAACAAAGCTCAGAAAGTGCAAGAGAACATCAAAAAATTGTTTGATAAAAGAACAAAAGCTTGTGATTTCAAAATTGAAGACAAGGTACTTAAGTGGGACTCTAGGAGAGAGGACAAGGGTAAGCATGGAAAATTTGCAATTTGTGGCAAGGTCCTTACATCATCCAATCCACCATTGGTCCCAATGCCTTTTTTCTGCAAGAATTAGATGGTACAAATATGTTTGAGGGTCCTGTCAATGGCAGGATGCTCAAGCATTATTACTACTGAGTTCTAGTTTAAAGTGTTCACTTTCATTGTAAATACCATTGCTATGTTTTGTTTTAAACAAAAAAGAAAGAAAAATATACAAAAAAGAGAGAAAGAAAAGGTTCAGACAAGCTCAAAACTTGAACCTATGAAGCTCTAAGAGAATGGCTCAAATCAGCTCAGAACCTGAGCCAAAAAGAGTGGAAAGTTGGATCTAATATGCTCAAAACTTGAACCAGCAAAGAAA
Source organism: Pinus albicaulis (assembly GCA_034641835.2). Taxonomy (NCBI): domain Eukaryota; kingdom Viridiplantae; phylum Streptophyta; class Pinopsida; order Pinales; family Pinaceae; genus Pinus; species Pinus albicaulis. The sequence goes on along the minus strand of CM076579.1, from coordinate 1,498,202,334 downwards.
GAAAAATAATCGGCTCTAACAAGCTCAAAACCAGAGTTGAAATGAATGAGAAAAATGACTCTAACAAGCTCAAAATCTGAGTCATAGGAAAAATAAGGATGCTCTAAAGTTTCACAATTTCAAGCCTTCACAATTTTGGTTTCAATCTCCTGCAAAGTTCAGTTCAAGGGAAGTTGTCTTTATGCCCTAAACCCACAGCAAACCAGACAGTCTAATCCTGGTTTGGTTGTTTTTCAATTTCTATTGTAGAATGTAGAGAAAGAAATATGCTAGACAGTTTAATCCTAGCAGGTATTAGTTAGGTAGAGAAGCTATGAGTCCAACAGTTTAATATAGTATCATGGAGAAATAAGGGTAGAATTAGATTAGTTTTTTCTACTTTTTATAATAATAAAAAAGATGATGAAGAAGGTCTACAAGTCTAAATGCACCTTGAAGAAAAAATATTAGGACAGTAGGACGGGTAGGTAGATTGTTTGGGAGAATATTACTGTTGATATGATGTTTTCATGATTTGTAGCCTCTGATCAAGGAAGAGAAAAATTGTCAAGGATCAGGCATCTAGCCTAGTTCTAAAAGATTATTTTCTAAGATTCTTGACACCTTCAAGAAGATTCCATCCCCATGTGGAGCCACTATTAACCACCTATAATTTTTTTTCAAGCAAACAAGTGGCTAAATATGTTTCTAAGCCTTTAAGAGAGACATTTTCTTTGAAAATATATCATTCTTGAAGCCTCTAGGTGTATTTTTCCTTTGAAGAGATCTTCACTGCTCTTTCCATTGAAAAAGCCCTGCTGTTTTGTGAAAAATAATGCTTCAAAAAGGCCTCCATTTGCCCTATTTCATTCCCACAAAATCTCATTTTTCATCCTTTTTCCCCTCACAAAACTCTCACAAAATCCCTTCATTAACTCTCCAAATCATCAGAGTCCCCTTTTCTAACCTCATAGTTCCCTTTATTTGGTTTAAAAATCTGCTTTTTCCTCTACCGAAACCCCCCATTTGGCCTTAAAAACACTAATTTTGGGCCAAAAACACCCTTTTTACATTATGACAGATTTAAGCCCCCGAGGGCTTATACTTTGTAGCTCTTTCTCCATATAACCTGGCACCCAGGACCAAGCACTAAGCCCCGTCACGCAATCGCAATCAGAGCTTTCTTTACCACCTTTTCCTTTCTTCTTCCAAATCTTCTAATGCAATGAGCATTTGCTCCGTCAACCTCCGCTGCAATCTCCACCATCGATCTTTCTAGATCTGATGGTCAGTGCTAAATCGCATCGCGCCCATTACCTCTCTTCATTACCCCTTCGATTTTGTATGGACCATTGATCTCCCCTCTAATCTGATGGCCCTCGCATGATCGCCAATCGAAAAAGTCTTAAGTGCCATCCCTTTGTCTCCTCTGATTTGCGATCCCCAATCTAATCCTGACCATCCATCCATATAGATCCGATGGCTGAGACACCATCGCACCCCACTCCTGAGCCCAACATCATCACTCCGCCAATTTAATCTCGACCGTTGAATCCACAAGAACCAATGGCCGAGATTCAATCGCGCTCCACTCATGTACCCTCCATCATTTCCCCTCCGATCAAATCTCGACTGTTGATCTCCCCTCTGATCCGACGGTTTGCGCTAAATCGCAAATCACAAAATCAAAAAACCTCAGAGTTTTGGCCCCCTAACTTTTCTCCGATGCGATTAAATCCTAGCAATTCATTCCTATAGATCCGACGGCTCTCCTTCTCCCCACTCATTCACTTGCCCCTTTGCCCTCCGCTTTCTCTTTTAAATCTCCACCGTCTGATTCGTAGATCCAACAGTTAGCATTTAAACCGCCATTGACTCTTCCCACCTTACCGCTTATGCATCTTTCCACGTCGTGCTTTCATTCCCACCATCAAATCTCCCCACCCTCCATCCAACAGCTGAAAATGAATATCACATAGTTTTTGCGCCCGAGGTTTAATGTTTCAAAATTACACGATAAAAGAAGTTTTGGGAGGACGCGTGTCAGGCGGTGAGGCATATCACGTTTTTTTGGAGAATTTTCAAAACCACTTCAGAGCTGCGTGAAACCAGTAGTTCTTCGCTAAAACCACTCCTCCCCGATATAATCCTTCATTTAATACTGACTGTCAATTGTTTTAATCGGATGGCTCTGACTTAATGCAATCACCGTTCATTTCCCTCTTCCCCTTTGTTCCCGAAAGCTCCTATTGATGAATCTCCGCCGTCCATTTATCTGATCCAACGGCCACGATATAATCTCACCCCCCATTCATCATTCGTTCATCCATCCACCAAATATTTTAATTGGTGAATCTCAACCATTGATCACCATCTATCAATCTAATCCGATGGTCCAGAATCCTCCTCGCACCAAAGCTCCATCAGACTAGTTTTCACCATTTCACAGCAATTTTCAGCCGTTTTTCCACTGCATCCACCATTTGCATCACTGCGCCACCATCTCCACCGGCCTCTACAGCAACCCCACCCCACTCCCTATGGATTTCTTAATATGTTTATCGTTTTTTTGCAGGTTTTAAAGGGGCATGGATCCACTCTATTTCACCGTCACAGACAGTGTTTTTTAGAGCACAGGAAGATTTTTTAGAGCCAGAGATTGTAGAGGAAGGTGCCTGAGAAGGTTTAAACATGACTTTCAGTAAATATCAAGTTATTAAACTCTATTTCAAACCCTCCAGCGCCATTAAAATATGTGTATCCACAGACAAGACAGAAGAGAAGTGGCAAAGAGTATCAGTGGAAGATTAAAGAGATTAAAGGCATGTTATTGAAGATTAATGCTATAATCCAGTGATTAAAGGACGAAGATATAGATTGAAGACCCTTAAAATGATCCAAAAGGCTAATAAGTCCTAAAGCGCATGAAACAAGCCATATCAGTGTTTTCACATCAGCAGAATGTTCTTTCCCAAGAAAGGACAAGTTCCCTTAGTGTTTTCTATTCTCCACTGAGTTCCTGAGAAGATCACCACCCTAACATAAGTCCTATGATTGCTAGAGAATTAGTTACAAAGTATGGAAGGCCTGAAAGTAATTTATCTTCCTTACTTGTCCCAGATTACAAAAGAGTACAAATAGCCAGAAAGTACCTCAAAAACATACCTCTGAAGTTATTATCAGCATGTCGAAGACCCCTAGTTCATCCAAAGAGTACTAAAAGTCAATACAGGGATATTAAGATAGAATGGGCTGCAGAACACTTCTCCCTCTATTTTAATGAGCCATTTAAAGTTCTATCTACCTCTACTTCCACTGTTCTAGCTATAAGAACTCATGAAAAATACATTGTAAAAGTTGTTGGTTGGTTAGCCATGGATTGTAAGTTGTTTCTTTGAGATAGAGTTATGTGTGTATTAATTGTAAAATAGGTTAGGAGATGATTTCTAGTTGATATCAAGCTGCTGGACAATGATTTATGTGACTAGTGTTGCTCTTTAATATGACAAGCATGTTCATTGGATCCTGATCTAAATTAGTGGTGATGTGTTCTATCCTGTAATGTTTTTCCCTCTGTTATGCAATCTCATTTCATTTCTCTAATAAGAATTAGTAATCTAGCTTAGGATATACTGCTGTAAAGTACCCTAATGCTTCCTGCTCTTCTTATCTTTGATGTTTTCTGCTAATTATGTGATGTGAGAACAAATTCAAGATAATTTAACCATTTTATTAGTTGGTTCTCCCTACTTACTGATGTATGAATTTAGAGTTTGTTTTTAGATGTTCTTGTCTCAGGGTTTTAGCTGAAAAAATTGGGAAACTGGAAGATTTAGAGTTAGCTCTGTCTCACTAGGGTCCTTTTCCAACATTTAACCTTTCTTAGATCCCTTAAGTTGAATGTCAAAAGCAGAGAAGGTTAAAAGTCTTTCTCTGATCTTAGACTTCACTTTGTGTCATATCTTAAATGTTTTGTATTGTCTAAAGAGTTAGCGTCATAGGAGTCTGATCATAGATGGTTAAGGCATGCCCTGTCCCTAGATTTACTCCTAAGTGGTCACCTTGGAAGGTTTCCTTGTCATTCACCCTCATTTCATTATTATTTCATCCCATACTATCATCTTTAGAGATCCTCTGTTTTAGATGACTAGCCCATTTGAAAGCCTTGGATATTGAATTGCAAGTAAACCCTTTTATGACCCCATTGCCCAATGGACTTGAGTTTTCTTTGAATTATCTCCCCATTGCCAAAAATCCTTCTTTGCTCACTTCTTTGTCTTGCATTGACCCTTCTTTCATGTTTCCCAACCAAACAAACAAAAACAAAACAACAACCCTTGTGCCCTAAAACTAGCCTAATACCTTAAATTTAAAACTCAAAGATATATCATTATTTTCCTTTATAGAGAGATCCCTCTCTGGATCCAGGAGGGCTAGATCCTGAAATCCCAAAGCAGTTTGATGTTTTCTTGTCTTTTGGTATTGCCAAACTTGTCAAAACACAGGAACCACAACACACACAATGGAATCACCCTCCTCTCTTGTGTCACTATCCACAATGTACCAAGAGATGGAAGGAGGATTTGAATTCTCCTATAAAAGGCCACCAAGAGATGAACAATTGGAGAGCAAATTGTTATGCTAGCAATAATTACCCCAAGCAATACCAGCAGTGTGTGATTTGGAGTAGAGGTAGAGGGGACTCAGTTGTTGGCCATCTAACAACTCTAGTCCACCATAGTAGAGAAAGGGAGACTTTGTGCCAAGGCAGCTCGGAATTAAAGACATCCTTGCATCAGGACTTAGAACCCCTAGTTCTAAGGGCCCCTTAGAAATTGGGTTAAAGTTTCATCCTCATCTCCTACCTGCGCCTAGTAAGAGGGGAGGTAAGTGTTGTCGTTTGGATTATTGAAGTTGTTTGACTCTATTTAGAGATTTTTTGTTATTAGTTTTAGTTTTATTTTAGTTTTATGTTTTAATATGCATGCTATTTCTCTATCTAGCATGTTTATGATTTAGCATGTTCCACTAATGATCTGAAATGTGAGAAATTCTTATTTCTAATACAGAGATGGACTGTAGGGGCATTTAAGGATATGTCAAATTTAAAGAAAGGATGAGATCCTGAAGCTTTCTGTCCCTTTACAGACTCTTCCTAAAGAAATAATAGAAGTAATCAGTAATGATCTGATAATGAAACTACTTGTTTCTCGTGCAAGGTATCCATTATCCATAAACTTATGTGTGCAAACTGTTTAATGTGTATTGCAATTTGAACAAAATGCTTTTGGTGAATTTATGAGTCTTTTGTATATAGGAGGCTTATTTCATTTTAATTTTTAACATATTTAACTCTGATAAAACACAGCAAATAAATCACATAATATAACACAGCATATGATAAGGCAGTTCACCCCTCCTGGGCTACATCTGCCGGGTCCAAGGCCCCCAAATGGGCATGTCCTTGCTCTTATTATGCTCAAATTTGTTAATATAGTGATCAGAAAGCCTAAACAGGAAAAACAAGCTTTGAAAATGAGTTCAAAGCATAGAAAAAAATAAATATAGGCTTTTGTTTCACCTCCAAAGGTTAACCATAGCCCAATACAGCTCCAACACTCCCTAGGCCCTGATGGCTCTCCAAGCTTCTTTGCTAAAACAATTACCTGAAGATGATCTCTGTTTCCTCTACAACCTACACCATTGGCTCTGAAATGCTCAAATTACCCTAGGTAGACTCTTGGCTCACCTCAAATGGTCAACCACAGCTCAGCACAACATCAACCCTAAAGTGGCCCTAGTGGCTCAAAAATCTTCTCTGAAGCTAAACAGGCTGAAGATCTGCTCCAATGGCTCTGAAACCTATCTCAATGGCTTCAAAATGCTGAGAAGACCCAAAATAAAAAATAAAAAATTGCTCCAAAAAGATTCCCCTAGCAAAAGTTATGTCCAACAGAAGTTTTTCCCAGTTTTCCCTTGAAAAACTCCACCAAATTTGGTGGCACTGCCAGTTAAGATTCTAAATTCGGCCATTCCACGTAAATTGGCATGCTCCACCAGAGTTGACCGAACTGTTGGGGATAAGCATTAAATGTTAACATGACTGGTCACATCGACCGCATACCCGTCGGCATAAGTGTTGGAGTTTTACGGTTTAAAAACCATAACATTTAATATAAAACTCAACTCCCACCGCTTTACATGTGAACAGTTATAACCTTAACAGTAATGTTTGAATGCAATGTCCGCCGGTTGGTGTAAGCCGCCCTTGTTTATTTCTTCATGGTCATATTGAATGGGGGGGGGGGGGGCTAGCCTGCAACCCCTTCAACCTCTTGCTCCGAACGTAACCAAAGCCACGTATAATTTGAATTAACCTTTACCATATAACATATGACCTTTGAAACATTACGTTGCCACATATTTCACATTTAACCTTTGACATTTTCCATTTGGGTTTTTAATATAATTCGAATTTAAAATAAATATGTGGTATTAAAATTATTTTAATAAGGTTTTAAAATAATTAATTAATATATATATATATATATACGATTTTTTAAAACCATATAAAACATTAATAAATATATAATTTAATTTATTAATTAAACATCAATTAAAATAAAAAAATTTCCAACACATTAATTTATAAATTCCCTTTCAACATTGGAGGTTATTGGGTGATTTCAAAATGCAATAACTTCTTCATACGGTAAGGGATTTGAGTGTCGTTCATGCCACTGGGATTGTATCGCCGAGGCCTATCTGGTCACTTAGGTTCCAACCAATTTTAAGCAAATAAAATTTTGATCATTTTCTCCAATAGGACATGATCACCTGATCAACTTTCTTGACTCCATCTATGTTCTGCCTGTGACCAATAACTTAAGAGGGAAAAACCACTACTCTTAAGCAAGTGTGATTTTGTACATTCATGCACCAAACACACTAACACAGGATTGGCAACTTCGCTAAATTTTATTTCCAAGTTTATGTGGTTGTGCCTTTTTACAGAGCCTTCCATATTTGTTGTGGAGTTGGGCCAGAATTTTCCCCTTTCTCTCCTTCACAGCCAGGTTCATCCATAGTGACAAACTGAAGCAGAAGAGCTCCCAAAAATTACTCTATAGTAAATTTTTGTGCATTTCTCACAGACAGGTGTGCCCCCGTTGCACACATTCAGAGGTGACCTGCGCGCAGAAATCGCGCTTGTATCATCCTTTTGCCTGCAAAAAACAACAAGTGGAATTTTCTCCAATATTGCCATCTTTTCCTGCTTGTAAGAGTGACTGGCAGCCCATAATACATCTTCCAGCACTGGTTGAGGTGCCCCGCAACTTGCTAAAGCTCACTCTTAACTTCTTTTAGTAGTCTAGGTATTAGTTTTATTTCAAGTTGATTTTTGCAAAGTTAACACATAGTTTAAGCAGGAGGCAAATTAACTTGCATTCTGAAATAATTTATTTTTTGAAAATTTAGGTACTAAAACACCTAGATAATTAGCCAAAGTAAGTGGCCCAATTCCACGCATGCTTAGCTAGTCCCTTTTTCTAGTGTAAAAGTCATTAGTTTAGTTCAATTTTTTCTCCAGGATTTTGAGACCATGATCAAATTGTTGATAGAAGAGAAATTAATATATGTTGCCTTTGCACCCTCATGTGATCCTAGGCAAGCATATGAACACTCTCTATTCACAACTCACCATCTCCCTATAGTTGATCACATATATTAACTAGGAAAAATTGAAAGCGACCCATATCCACACATGTTTTTCTTTTGAGCAAGGAACAATAGAACATAGTTTAAATAGGGGATTTTGTAAAGTATCATCGCATATCCACATGTTCAAACTATTTTCTTGTTCACTTTTTTCTCACACACATCAACACCCTAAGAAAAGTAAATACACCTAAAACTAACTTAACAAAACTCACTAAATTCTCCCCACAGGGGCCACAAAAGAATTTATAGTCTAAGTTAGGATCAAGGGGGTAGGCATCCAAGAAGTTGCCTTGGTTATTCTTCATCTTGAAACATAGAATTTGACTGTTTAGGGAAATTTCAAATCCACCTATCATCCCATGGAAAATAAAACCCGAGCGCGGAAGAGACCCGATTCAAAGGGGGTTAGGCTTAGGCACAATGCGTGTAGTATCAATTGGGACTACCTGACCCAACTGATACTCGGTACTATTAGCTAAAAAACCAAGAAGTCCAAGACTTGAACACTCATGTGGGATGGTGGTGCTTAGTGGCTAAAATTAGGGCATCCTTTCCCTATAGGTGATGGTGCAGGCAAGCACTAGATCCTCTACCCTTACCTTGAGGACTTTCTTCAATTTAATGGGGGCATCGCCAACTCTTACGGGATGTTGTGCCAGAATTCACAAGATATCTTCTCAAGGCCCAGTTACATTTGAACGTGTGAGAATGATTAGGTCTTCTAGGATTTTAGTATCATATGAAAACAACAAAAAAATATATTTTTTTGACTAATCACATAGGATTAATCTAAAGGGAAAATTTATTTTATTTTCTCTTTGTTTTATGTATGCGATCGGAATTTTTCTTTGATTATAATCTCTATCCTCTCAAATATTTCCAATGCCATACCTAGTCTACACCAGAATGGACCCAACGGGACCTCGTCGATGTAGACGTCTTTTGAACCTACCCCCATTACTGGGAGGGGTTCCAGGGCTTTCGCCATTCAGGTGCCAAAGACGGAACACAGCCACCATGATTGATTCATCCTTTATTTGGGCATGTTTATTTGGGAACCCTAGTCAGTCTCCCAATGCCACACTAGTGACCACCCCCACTGGGTCACCACACACCACTCCTCCCACAACCCCTATCAGATAGAGGAGTGCTACCCATTCGCAAAGCCAAGTGAACACACAGTAGGGTATGTCACAAACAAACCTTATTCCTAACCAAAATATTGTGTTTTCACAAGTCTCAATGGCTACAACCTTGCAGTCACCTTTTGTAGCTTTGTTAATTCTACCAGATTTAACCAAGTTGACAAACGACCCCATTGCCCACAACCCCATATGGCCTCCAATGCCCACGTAGCTCCCTTTTTACATTCCAAATTTCGAAGAAAAGCAAGAGAAATACCTAGGAAATCATGTCATGATTTACAACCTATGGTGTTCATTGAACATCATCGTTGATGATACCATTCTACTAAGACTATTTCACCACACTCTAACTGGAGTGGCAGTGAAATGGTATGTGAAGCAACCCTCTGCTACACATGGAACCTTTAGTGCCCTCACCACCACATTCGTGACCTATTTTCAATTACCCGTCTACCACGATTTCAGAATGGAATTACTGACCCACTTTATGCAAATCCCCGCTGTCCATATCTCAGACCATCTCCACGAATGGCGGTGGTGTCATAGTTTGTGCAAAGCCAAACTCGATGATCGAGTTTTGTTAGACCTATTCCTAAAAACACTTACCGCAGAGATTTCAAAGCATGTGTCACAACAAAAGACCATATCCAAAGAGGATGCCATCAGTAAGGCCCAACAGCTCAAGCTGATCTATACGCAGTTAGGATATATTTACAATATCCTGTTGAACGCCCTGCACCTGCAAACTTACAAAGAATTGCCAGGTCGTCGAATTTTGCAGAAGGTTTAATTGGGTCATTGGCCCAAAGTCACCCAAGTAGCATCGTTTAATACCCCAGTTACATGTATGATTCTACCCAGAACATACCACAACCTAGCTACCAAAGTCATCACATGCCTCCACAAAATTTGACCAATAGGGCGTCGACGTATCACCATCAACATGGAGGACCCTATCCTCTGTCTCAGGGGACCTGATACGCAAACATACATGCTAAAGAAAGAGTTCCCCCCAACAACCATTTACAAACCAGGGACCGCATTATGCTAAGTCCCCAGCACTAGACCCGCCCATGCAGAATAATGCACAGGTGAACTTTGTGCAACCCTCCCAAAACCAACCACACCAACCATATAGGTAGGAGAATCCAAACTATCCTCCTAGAACGGTTGAGAAAAAAGGGAAAATCAAGCCTAAAATAAATCCTGGACAGGGGGGTAACAATCAACAACACCCTCCGCGATCTCAAGCTGGAGGCAACTCCAACCGAAATCAAAACCAGGAGCCAAGCAACTCCTAGAGGTAGAACAAAAGGCCACCTCTTCAAACAAACCACTCTTGTTCGATCGATGGTGAGTACGGTTATTACACTCACCACTGTCCCGACCTCCCTGAGCAGAAGAAGCTACAGAATAACCATGGACAGGGGGGATCCTCCCAGCAAACAGTAGTCATGCAGGAGCCCTTCCCCCATCAAGGAATAGTTAGCACAAAGCAACAAACTCCCGATGATTCCAGAAAAAACAGCCACGAAATCTACATGACTGGCGAGGAAATGTAATTTCAAACATAGAACTGAAATTACAACACCCCACCAGACACCAACGCGTCATGGGCTAGTGCCAGTGCACCAACAACACCTTTGACCATATCGAAGAAGCTTATTGAACCTTTGCCAAAGACGACTAAGGGAATAACTAGGTGAGCATGAAATTATTCCAAAGTAGCCCATAATTATAGCATTATGGATGATCTAGCTCAATCTCCCAAAACTATGTCAACTTTGGAGGTATTACAATCATGCCCAAAGTAGCAGAAAGCCTTACTTTCTACATTAGACACTATCGACCCTGTCGATACACGCCTAATGGCTTTTTATTTAGACAGAGCCACCCCTATTCTTCCTTCAATGATCATCTTTAAGATACCAGTGTTAGTCCAAAACATTACCATTCCCCGATGTATCATTGACGAGGGTTCATCCACATACATCATGTCAAAGAACGTTTGGAAGTTAGGGACTCCTAAACTAAAGCCATCAGACATCACGCTTAGAGCATACGATGGTCGCCCTTTAGCCCCCGTCGGTCTCTACCAAAAAGTCCTAGTCTACTTAGCTAGAAAGATGGTCATTATAGACATTAAAGTCTTGGACGCCTAGTTGGACTACAATATACTCCTTGGTTGGAGTTATATTTATGCCATGTCAACCGTCACCTCCTCTGTCTTCCGAACTATGATGTTCCCTCATAAGGACTGCATTTTTACTGCTAACCAATTGACGCATAGCGAAAAGCAGCCCCTAATAAATACTGATGTCATTCTACCCTATGTAGACACATCTACGAACACACTTTCACAGTACCAACAATATGGCCCCTTCCAGTTCAAACCTTCATCTATCCTAGGATCCTTCCTAAGAGGTCCCCCTATTATACTTGAGTCATCACCTGATGTCACAGGAGCTCTGGTGTGCATGATGTCCACATCAAGCATCAAAGCTAGTCAGGACATAGACATGAGTATTAATGACACCAAGTCCTCGGCAATGACAGCCACTCTAGCCTACGTCACCTCCCAAACCCCTTTTCTCTACCCCCTAGCTGGTTTCGTATTCCAGCAGGTCTTGGCCACTGTGGTGTTACCAAACATATATTTTGCAATACCAGTTTTCTACCTCATTCCCCCTACTGGGATGAGAGCCACACGCATCATCGCCACAGGGTTAGTGCCCCTCAGTCCCGAGGAGGCCCCACCAATTCAGGAAATTGTCGAAAACAACTCGGCGAAGGAAAATTCCCATTGCAAAAACGATTATTACAACTAAGAAAACGAAAAGAAGAGGAAAGAATATGGAGACTCCCACTGTGCAATTGGAATCACATACTTGCACCATATGTGATGTAGTAGGAAACCCTACCCACATCTACCCATAACTAGATGAATTAAAGTTGCTCCTTAGTTCTGAGGTAGACATCGCGACACCGCGTTCCCATAAAAAGGAACCTGCCACAAAAATTAAAGGCAAAGCATTGCGTACCAATCACGCATGCTCTATCTGCAGTAATTATGGACACTATACCCATCATTTCCTAGAAATTCTATGATATAAGGATTCCTTAGACACCATCAATTAATCCTATCAAGAGGATCCCTCCACCCGGTCATTTGGAGATGAACCTCGCTCCATCCTTTACCTGCAGGAGGAACGAAAGCCACCAGAAAGACTCCCAAGGGGATCTTTTACTTGCAGGAGGAACAACACTCACCAGAAAGACTCTCAGCCATCCCCCCTCCTCCCATCGAGCGATGTGTGCTCTGTGATGAGCACGATCATTTCATCATCGATTTCCCAGCTCTGGAAATGTTCCAACGATGGTATCTAGTACATGTAGTCTATCGAACTAACATTAACATCCAATATTCATGTCAGATATGCCGTAGCAACCACCCAGTGTGCCCTTGTCACTACATCCCTATATTCCATGCAGTGCTGGCTTGTATGCGATCCACTATAATTCACCTGTCCCGAGAAGATGGCTCAAAATCGAAATCTACAAATAGCTCGACAACCCATGAAGATGTGACAAGAAGATCCATCCTCTTCCTGTCAGCCAAAAAGCGACCAATCAGGGAACCTTTAGTTACCCCCAACCGCTTTCTATAGAGAATACCAACATGCGCATTATGTAAAATGCCCAATCAAGTGGTCGCCACTTGCCCTAATTTAGAAGCATTACATCGCTGGTACCCAGTCATGCCACCAACTAAGCACAATGGGCACCCCATATCTAGGCTATTTTTCTCGGTATGTCAAGGAAATCACTGTGGGCAGCATTATACTTATATTCTGGAAGTTCGTCCTCTCATTGATATGATCCATACATTAGAGAAGAAAAAACATGATCTCGTCAAACGGTATAGAAATTATATCACCCCCAGACTAGCAACCTCGCACCCACATCGACGTGAGGGGAAAACTGGAATGGCGCACCAACCAAGGATGACCCAGGCCCAACCTAGGATAACATGCGGACTATTTGACCTGATCGGCCACCGAAACAATCACTGCAAATAACTGAAGCAACTCGCAAACAATTTTCACGTAGTCTCGTCTCCCCCACATAGACCCCTCTCTAACCAAGAGAAAATCATGCGTACTTATTGCCGGATTTGTTCACACTTTCATCATACAATTAAATGTGAACATATCCCCAAGCTAAGAGTGGCAAGAGAAGCATTAATTCTACACTCCCCAAAAGAGTTACATACACGGAAGCCAACGACATGGAAATGGAAGTAGAAGACCTCATCTTCTACAATATACTGTTTCCAAGCATACACATCTGGGACAAAGAGTAGTGTTGATTCCCACACAATATACTCGTTTGGCACAGTGGTAACATGCACCATATGCACTGGCCATAACCACAAACTAGGGGCATGCCTACTAATGGAAATGTTCAGGCAACTCTGTACCAGGAAAAATTTCCACCAACAGGAAATTAACCATCCTAACAGGGGACCCAACCTTGCGCTTACCCAAACTCCCATCACGAAGATTCTCCCCCCACCAAACACCGATGACATGATACACCACATACGATTCATATCATCATGTATCTGAACTATGACTCGAGTTGTCTTCTCATCTGCCATAGGTGTCGATTCAGCTGCAACTACGAGAGTAGTTGTACCTATGACAGTGCAGACCCAATGTGTCTACACTCTGTCAACTGCATCTGGTTCCATCACATCGACGATGAAATCCTTCTCGTGTTTATCAACTAGCTCTGTTCGGATTGAACTATTTCAACATAACCTTGCATAGGATCAATCCCCCTTAGGATCCCTATTTCATTCAGATGAGGACATCCTAGAAGCCATGACGGAGTCGGATTATCCATGGGCTGCAATGCATCACCGTTCACTTTTTCTCCCCAAGAAAATGTCCATTCCTTACAAGACAAAAGAAGAAGAGATCTATGCAATCGAATCAAAATATTTCCTTCCATCAGGGAAAGTCGATTGGTTCAAAAATCCTATCCCGGTGCCCGATGCATTCAAGGAAGGGAATATGTCAAACATCTCACCTATTGTCAAGGTGAACATATCCCAAAATCATAGTAAGGTCGAAGAAATCTCACAAGGGGTAGCATTCTCTCCAGAAGAAATAAACTCTTATACCCAATTGCTACAAGAGTATAGAGATATCTTCACTTGGGACTATTTAGAAATTCTTGGGCTTAGTCCCACTATCGTAGAGCACCATATTGACACTTGGCCTGACATACCTCCAGTGCGCTAGAAACAGCGTCAACTGCACCCATCAAAGGTAGAAGCAATAAAACAATAAATTGAAAAGCTTCACAAAGCTGGGTTTATCAACACCATTTCTCACAAAACTTGGGTTTCCATCCCTGTTCCCGTCATGAAAAAACAGGGCACAATACGTGTTTGCACCGATTTTTGGGATTTGAACAAAGCATGTCCCAAGGAAAACTACCCCACCCTATTCATCGACCAGGTCATTGATGCTTGTGTGGGTCATGAAGCTCTTTCATTTATGGATAGACTCTCTAGGTACAACCAAATTCAAATCCACCATACAGACCGATACAAAATTGTGTTCACCACCCCCTTGGGCACATTCGGATACAAGGTAATTCCATTTGGCCTAAAAAACATAGGAGAAAACTTCCAGAGGGCCATGAACTATATATTTCGTGACTTGGCACACCTTATCCTTGCCTACTTCGATGACCTAACTGTCTGCTCCAAGAAGCGCTCGGACCATCTCGAGGATCTACGGTTGGTATTCTAACGATGTCGACAATTCAACCTACACTTCAACCCCCTCAAGTGCGTCTTCTATGACACAACAGGAAGACTCTTCAGTTTTATCGTGTCCCAGCAAGGGATTCGCGTGGACCCCCTCAAGGTCTAAGCCATCAAATAGGTACCTCCACCTCGAACCCTCAGACAACTACAAAGCCTGCAGGGGAAGGCCAATTTTAAGAGACTCTTTGTCCCAGATTATGCCACTTGCACTCAATGGTTCCTATGCCTCCTTTGCTAGGACATCCCATTCAAATGGGATGATCATGCCCAACAAGCGTTCGATGCACTGAAAGAAACATTGTCTTCAACACCGCTCATCAGTCCCCCAGACTATGACAAAGATTACATCCTGTATCTATCAACTTCTGAGTCCACCTTGGCCGGATTTTTGATCTAGGAAGGCCCAGATGGGAAGGAGAATTTAATATATTACGTCATTAAAATCTTAGCAGGCCCAGCATTAAGATATGATCCCGAAGAAAAAAATTCCCTAGCATTAATACATTCAGTCCAAAAACTTTGCCACTACATCATCTTAAAGACCACTACGGTCATCGCGGATATTAATCCCATCAAATATCTGCTCACAGGTCGTCTAATGAACGGCAAGTACGCCCAATGGATAGTCATTCTCCAAGAATACAACTTACATTTTCGCTCCCATAAAAGAAAAAAAGGTGCTTTGTTGGGAAAAATACTGAGAGGGGGGGGGGGGTGAATCAGTATTTACTGCATATTCAAACTTTTTACTTTTTCATTCCTTAAAACCCATACGCTACTTTACTACAGTAAACCAGCGTATATACGCGGATCCCCTTTATGAAACTTGCGTATACACAGAGATCTAGATATGTCATTAATTCTTCACTTAAACCATTCCATCATTTATTCTTCAGATATTCAATAAGAAGTAAACATGTGCGATAGAACGGAAGCAAACCATCTTTAAAGCATGTCCACATGAACTACGGGATTTTGGTGGAACGCAAGAGTGGGAAAACCGTGGGTAAGGATTTTCCAATATTCTTTATTATAGAAAGCATCCTTACAACATATGTCTTTTGTGGAACAATGACACGCGAGCCTACAAGCTGGATTTGGCCCTCTCTGCCGGAAGGCTACGACCCCCTGACTCGTTTACCAGCCTCACCTGGAAGGGAGCTACAACCCCCGATCTCGTTTACCAGCCTCACCAGGAAGGGAGCTACAACCCCCTGACTGAAGGCTACAACCCTCAGCACCACCTTGGACCACGTTTCATCAATTTTCACACTGGATCCAACAACTTCAATAGAACACCACTTGCAGGCCACAATTCATCATATTTCCAGTCGGAACCCTTTCCATACCAGCACGAACATACTGTCATCCGCGGACCGCCTCCGCGCGGTCGGGATAGCGAGCACGGCGGGGGCGGGGTCGGTCTTCCGCCCGCCGCCCCGGCCAGGCGCCGCGTTGCGTACGCTCCCTTTAAAGGATCGCCGCGTATATACGCTATTGATCTATACAAACCGGCGTGTCTGTGATTAGCCGTGTTTGCGTGGCATACGGCTTTCTCCTTCGACATTGCGTGTATCACAACGCTTTCCTCCCGCGGCCAGTAAGCGTGTAGATGCATTAATCAACTACAGTGCATGCTAGATCGGATCGGACATTACTTTCAGTTCGACGCACTTCAGACAGATGTTCGCCTAGATGTTCGCCTCATCACCGATCTAAGCCTTCCATAAACAGATCTAGCAAGTATAGATATATTTCAGATCTAGATCTCCTTCTTCATCATTTCTTCATAGGTGCATTATAGATTCAGATCTATCATCAAACCTTTACCCTTTCCATACAGATATACTTCACAGAGAAGTATTCATTCAAGCTCAGACATCTTGCACCCACACTCATGATTTACACAATGAATTTCTTCTCCTTATATAGGTTTACCCTTTTTCAATACCATGAGCCCCTTTTTCAATACCATGGACCAAAACAATACCATAAGCCCAAAACTACCTGGACGGGGTCAATTAGGCGGATCATTACCCAATACTATGGGTCAATACCATGGTGGTTACCCTTGGATTTGCACTTTTGAGCGCTTTAGCCCATACGCGACTTGTAACGTTCCTTTCCGCGTGCATACGCGACTTACCCTAGGCCAATCCGCGTATACCAAGAGACATGCTCTTTTTCATCATTCTCTGAGTACATTCTGAAATCCTTTCTTCATTGCCTTCTGTAAATACTGTAGATACATCAGATTTCCTTCATCAAGGACATATTCTATCAAACACAACTTCATCAAGTAAGTTGTCATCATCTTCTTCAAGTGGGTTTCCTTTCAAGTACAACACTCAACATCATATCATCAACAATCATCATATCACTTCAGATTTACATCATTTAACAAGTCCATCAAGTCAAGCATAACTTCATCAGGTGGAGTGCCATCAAGGACAATACATGTCAACAGTCGCACGTCTTCATCTTCATTGAGTGGGTTGCCATCAAGGACAACACTCTGCATCATATTTCCAACAATCTCCCCCTTTGGACTTGATGGCAACCACGATGGTGTTTGGTTACCACAGCAGATAGATACCATGTCACTCTCCCAAATATGTCACTCTCCCAAACATTTGACATCATTATCTTCTCTTCATTCAAACACCATGTCACTCTCCCCCTTTGACATCAAGGGAAAAGGGCGGATCAAAAACCAACACTCTCCCCCTTTTCTCCTCATGTGGAAGAAACATTCTGCAGATCTGATATGTGCTGAAGTGGCCAAGCTCCCCCTGAGTTCATGCTGAATCTTCAAACATATTTTTCAATAAAGTACATGACTCAAAGACTTTCCTATCACCAATGACTCATACTTACAACAAATATCCAACCAAGTGGATTTACATATGAGACTCAGCTACCCAATCAAGTGGGTTTACAAATTTGACAAGTCCTTACATGACTGAATATTACAATTTTACATCATGGGTCTTAACAAGACCTTTTCATCAAATTACAAATATGACTTTAAGACCAACACCGAAAAGACCTAAAGAGAGATTATAGATCAGAAACACCATAATGCCAGCAATGCATTATACTCAGCAAAACTAATGCTCCCCCTGAATCTGTGCAACCAAGCAATCTTTCCAAATGACTAAGGCTCCCCCTTAGTTTGTGCATCCTAAAAACTTCCACCAACAAATCATCAAGGCATCTTCATCAAAACATTAGAAACAGAATTATGAGAACTGGAACACCACCAGAGATACCAAACAGTATCAGAGATACCAAACAGCACTGTAGCTGTGCTGAAGAATGCTGAACCAACCAAAAATTTGTCAGCAACCAAACATACGCGGTTTTATGTGCAGAGACTCGCGTACATACGCGACTGTGTGTCAGAAAACCCGCGTATTCCAAGCCATCTTCTAAAATTTATGCAGATCTGATTCTCTATGAGGAACAGACAATGTTCAGCTTCTTTCTGAGATATTTGACTACTTCCCTGGACTACAGATATAACAGAATAGTGTAGTTGTGTCTTCAAGCGTCATCCAAAGGTGGTAGCATAAGCCCATTCGTAACCAAGCCTTTAGATCCTTTGCAGCATTAATACATTCTTTCCAAAAGAGAACAGCATCTTCAGATATGTGTCAAGCAATCATCCATGTGATCCAAAATCACCATGATCTTCAAGATGTAACATGAAGTAACATATGTAGGCAAAAGATCTCAGCCATAGCAACCAAACTCTA